>VUYV01000079.1:1696150-1721077 GCA_008711295.1 Anarhynchus alexandrinus | reverse complement strand
GAGGTGGGGGTTGGTCTCTTCCCCCAAGAAACAAGTGATAGGACAAGAGGAAATGGCCTCAAGTTGCACCAGGGGAGGTTTAGATTGGATATTAGGAATAATTTCTTCACAGAAAGGGTTGTCAAGCATTGGAACAGACTGCCCAGGGCAGTGGTGGAGTCACCATCCCTGGAGGTATTTAAAAGATGCGTAGATCTGGTGTTGAGGGACACGATTTAGTGGTGGTTTTGGCAGTGCTAGGTTAATAGTTAGACTTGGTGATCTTAAAGGTCCTTTCCAACCTAAATGATTCTATTACTCTGTGACTACTGCGTGATTTAGGAGAAATTATAGAAAATTAACATTCTGCTAAAACTGATGTAATTTATGTCTTAAGGATTTAGGTCCACATCTGCAAAATGTACACATATTGCTTTATTGTACTGTATTGCAAAAAAAAGACTCAATTTGAATTTTTAGTGAGATGTTGAAACCTTGGATAGTGACATCAAAATTTTCCTACATTTGATCAAAGTGTGAATCATCTTGTCTCATGGTCTGTCTGGCCACTGGAGAGTACTGCATGTACCACCAGACTAAGGTGATAAACAAGTGACTTGACATTCATTTATCATTTGAATTCACATCCACAACTAAAACAAAACACATTTCCCCCCAATAAGAAAGAGACGAAGTGGGGTGGGGATACAGGACAGACAGTGGAAGTTAATCCAGGTTTTCAGTTTTGCAACTATGTCCTATTATTATTGTCGCATTTCAAAAGTGTTTAACAACTGCTTACTAGAAATCTTAAAACTTTTAAAAAAATGTTGTTGCAACCTTTTGATTCTTTCTTGGAATGTTTCTTGGTATAATTGATTATAGTTACAAAAAATTACTATAATTCTCTATCAGTTTAGGGACTGAGAGATGGGATGAATAATATGAATATGATTTTTTCATGAGACATTTTACTGAAGACTGAAATTTAATAATATCGGTATTTAACTCTATGATTTCTTATTTTATATTTTTGACCCATTTGTAACACACTATTTCTGAAAAGTAGGCTTTCTAGGGACAAGCTCTATGATGTGCTACTGATAATTAGGTAATACTGCTCTTTTTCCATGCTTTTGTGCTAATCTATCCATTTTACACTAGAAGGCCTTATATTCCTGGAGCTGGCTATTCAAACTGCAAAGTGATATATAGAATAAGGAATAAGGAATATATCCTGAAGTGGTTGTATATATTTAAGGATTCCAAGGCATTTTTACTGACACGCCTGTATTTAGCATATTTTAATTTAAGTGATTACGATCTGCCTATCTGGAAACTTCCCTGCCATTTTTCTTAGTTTAAACCACTCCTCGCTATTGCTGGACGGTGCTTGTCTGCATTTTAAGAAGCAAGAGCCAGCTCCTGGGCCTGTGTAAGCACCATTGCTCCATGGGATTATGCTGATTTACACCAGCTCAGGATCCGATCCATATTTTCTATCTCTGTGACATGATTTAGGCTAAGTTACACCCTATAAATCTATTCTCAGTTGTTATTTTCTGCCTCTCAAGCTTCCAATAGGAGAGCTTGTATTCAGGTTTCACAGCCAGGCAACAAAAGGCTTCCCCTGGGTACTGTGCCACTCTTTTTAAAACTAAAGCACACGGGCTGTGGAGGCAGAGCGCTTAAATAGCAACATTCATTACCCCGGCTTAAGGAAAAAAGGTCAGCTCCGGCAGTAATCTCCTGCTGTAAATTTGCTAGAGAAACAACATGCCAGTAAAAGTACACATTAAACAATATTGTCGGCACAGGGACGCTCGCCGCCTCCAGCCCCGCCGGCGATACCGGTAGCGTGAAAGCCGACATTCGGGGGAGCCCCTTGTGCCAGGAGGGACACCCCGCAAGCGGGGCCCGGCCGCCCTACGCACGCACACGTATGGATAAGTGTATGTCTATAGGCACCACACATCCGTGGTGGCCCGTGCGGAGCGGCGTGAGGAAGGACGCCTGGCGGGATGGCGGGCGGCGGCCCCCGCTTGACAGATTTTTCGGCACATTGCAGGCAGGTTGGCCGGCTGCCTGGCAATCCACTAGGACTGACACATTTTGGGCAGAGCGGCGGTACGCAGGGAGCCATGTGGCCGATGTTAGTAAACATTATCCCGCACAGTCTGGTGTGCCACCGCCGGCAGCGGGGAGGGTGAGCGGCTGGCGGTGTGCAGGGCCCGGCCGGCCGGGGCGGCTGAGCTGGCCGGGGACGCCGGCCAAGGCCCCTCATCCAGCAGCTGCTCCCGTCTCTGCGGCAACGGCGAGGAACAATGGGCTGGAAACCCAGCCGGGGGCCTGTATGGAGAGGGCCCTACGGAGGGAGAGGGCCCGCTGCCCAGCCTGGGGGCAGCCTGCCCCACCCCCCCAAAAAAAAGTACACCCTGAAATATGCAAAAAGGCAACACAAACCAGCATCAGGCCACATTATCTGCCCCAGCGCCCCTCCGGGCACGTTCCGCCTCACCATCCAGGTGTTCAGGCTCCATTTTGATTGTGCCTCCCCAGCCACCCAGGCGGAGGGGCAGGTTTAATGGTAAAGGCTGGATGGCACAGCATTAAAATAACAAGGGTTGGATTTTAATGGAAGTTTGTTGGGCTTTCTCTCTCCTGTCGTGATTTTAGACCGCGGCTGGGGTGGCAGAGGTTAGACTTCAGTTTGTACCTCAACACTGTGGGAGATGGAAGGGCTTCTCTCCCTGCCTGGGGACAGTTGTCTCAGTTTTACACCCAAATTTCCAGCTTTCAGCTTGATTCTGCTTTCAAATGTAACCCTTCTCCCCACAGACAACAAAAAAAGGCATGGATTTAATGCACCTCGAAACCCTCTCGACAAGTAACTGATGTGTCCTGAGGTTGCCACTTGGAAACCTGGGGAAACCAAAGGCAGCCTCCCTCGTGCACCTGCAGCAGGAAGAATTTCTCCCACTTGTAAAACCTCTACAGCTGTGCACAAACAAGGTAATCTTTATAAGAGGAGTGGACACAGTCATAAACTTGGAAAAATACAGCAGCAGTCTCTATGCACAAATAAAAAACCCCATCCTCTCCTAGTAAGCCAAATATTAATTTAATGAAGTATTTTCCTACCAAGCTGAAGTATTTTCCTACGTCATTGCTCCCAGATGACAAACCCCACTTGCCATTCAGACAGTAACTCTGGATTTTGGGGAAGCTTTATAGAGATAAGCAGCACTTCCCTGGTATACATTCACATCTCCTGCCCCTTATCAGCTCCAAAATATTCAGAAAGCAGTTTCTTACAACACCCAAGTCCCTCAACCTTTCCTCATAAGAAAGGTGTTTCAGTCCCTTGATCATCTTCATAGCCTTTTGCTGTTCCCTCTTCAGCAGTTCCCTGTCCATCCTGAACCGTGGAGCCCAGAACTGGAGACAGTGCTCCAGATGCGGCCTCACCAATTCAGAGTAGAGGGAGAGGATAACCTCCCTCAACCTGCTGGCCACACTCTTCTTGATGCCCCCCGGGATGCCATTGGCCTTTTTGGCCACAAAGGCACGTTGCTGGGCTCATGGTCGTCTTGTTGCCCTCCAGGGCTCCCAGGTCCCTTTCCACAGAGCTGCTTTGCAGAAGGTCAGCCCCTAACCTGTACTGATACATGGGGTTATTCCTCCCCAGAGACAGTACCCTAACATTTGTCTTTGTTGAATTTCATAAGGTTCCTCTCTGCCCAATTCTCCAACCTGTCTAGGTCACGCTGAATGCAAGCACAGCATTCCGGTGTGTCAGCCACCCCTCCCAGTTTTGTGTCATCAGCAAACTTGGTGATGGTACACTCTATCCCTTCATCCAGGTCATTGATGAATATATTGAACAGGACTGGACCCAGTACTGACCCCTGGGGAACACCACTTGTTACAGACCCCCAACTAGACTCTGTGCCACTAATCACAACCCTCTGAGCTCTATCTGCCAGCCAGTTTTCAATCCAACCCACTGTCCTTTCATCTAACCCACACTTCCTAAGTTTGCCTATGAGGGTGATGTGGGAGACAGTGTCAAAAGCCTTGCTGAAGTCAAGGTAGACAACATCCACTGCCCTCCCCTCATCTACCCATCCAGTCACACCATCGTAGAAGGCTATCAGATTAGTCAGACATGACTTCTCCTTGGTGAATCCATGTTGACTATTTCTGATAACTTTCTTTTCCTCCAGATGCTTGAAGATGATGCCCAGAACAAGCTGTTCCATCATCTTTCCAGGAGGTGAGGATGACCAGCCTGTAGTTTCCCAGGTCATCCTTCTTGCCCTTTTTGAAGACTGGAGTGACAATGGCTTTCCTCCAGACCTCAGACACCTCGCCTGTTCTCCAGGACCTTTCAAAGATGATGGAGAGTGGTCCAGCAATGACTTCCACCAGCTCCCTCAGCACTCACGGGTGCATCCCATCAGGACCCATGGACTTGTGGATATCCAGTTTACTTAATTGATCTCTAATTTGTTCTTTTTCAACCAAGGGAAAGCTTTCCTTCCTCCAGACTTTCTCTGTTACCCGCAAAGTCTGGGACTCCTGAGGGCTGGCCTGAGCAGTAAAGGCTGAAGCAAAGAAGACATTCAGCAACTCCGCCTTCTTTGCATTATCTGTCACCACGGCACCTGTCTCATTCAACAGCAGGCCCACATTTTCTCTGGTTTTCCTTTTGCCTCTGATGTACTTAAAGAAACCCTTCCTATTGACCTAGACATCCCTTGCCAGATTTAATTCCAAGGAGGCCTTGGCTTTCCTCGTTTCATCCCTGCATACTCTGATGACATTCTTGTAATCTTCCCAAGTGGTCAGTCCCTTCTTCCACATACTGTAAACTTCCTTCTTCCACTTGAGCTTTTTCAGAAGCTCCCTGCTCATCCATGTAGGTCTCCTGCTTCCCTTGCATGATTTCTTGCTCTTAGGGATGCACCAATCCTGAACTTGGAAGAAGTGATACTTGAATATCAATCAGCTCTCTTGAGCCCCTTTACAGTCTAAAGCCCTAACCCATGGGATTTCTCCAAGCAGTTTCTTGAAGAGATCAAAGTTAGCCCTCCTGATGTCCAAGGTTGCAATCCTACTTGTCGCTTTATGCATACTACACTTAATCCTGAACTCTGTCTTCTCATGATCACTGCAGTCAGGTCTGCCCCCAACCTTAATGTCCTCCACCAGTCCCTCTTTGTTTGTTAGCACTAGGTCCAGTAGTACACCTCTCCTTGTGGGGTCCTCCACCACCTGAGTCAAAAAGTTATCATCAATGCACTGGAGGAACCTCCTGGACTGTACATGCCCAGCTGTGTGGCCTTCCCAGCAGATATCAGGGTAGCTGAAGTCCCCCATGAGAATCAAGGCCTGTGACTGTGAGGCAATTCTCACCTGTCTGTAGAAGGCCTCATCAACTTCCCCATCCTGATCAGGTGGCCTGTAATAGACACCCACAACAGTGTCTCTCATATTACCCTGCCCCTTGATCCTTGACCATAAGCTCTCAAATCACTCTTCATCCACCCCCAGGGAGAGCTCAATACATTCCAGTTGCTCTCTCACATATAGAGCAACTCCACCACCTCACCTCACTGGCCTATCTTTCCTAAAGAGAACATAGCCCTCCATGACAGCATTCCAGTCATGTGAGCTATCCCACCATGTCTCAGTTATTGCAATGAGATCATGGCCCTGCGACCGCACACAGATCTCTAATTTATCTTGTTTGTTCCCCATGCTGTGTGCATTAGTGTACAGGCATTTCAGAGAGGCAGTTAAGCGTGTAGTTTTTGCCCTAGAGGGGTGGTGGGCCTTCTGATTCTCGAAAATACTAGCACACTGCCCCACAAATGCTGGGCTACTACACCTGGGTGCCTCTCTAGTGAGCCCAGGTACATCCCCATCCCCCTTTCAATCTAGTTTAAAGCTCTCTCAATGTGCCCTGCTAACTCTAGTTCTAGAACCCTTTTCCCCCTGCGAGATAGGTTTTTCCCATCTGTTATCAGCAGGCCTGGTGTCCTGTAAATCAAACCATGGTCAAAGAACCCAAAGTCTGCTCCTTTTCTGCAACAGTGTGTATATGTGTTTGTGCAAGATGACAAGAGCCTAACCTGAGGCATAGGGGGAAGTAATTACGAAAAATCTCTCCAAATGCCAGGTATGTCTTCTCTATGGTAATATGTCATACGTAGTCCTATGAAGATCCAAATGAGAGCTAGAGATTTTGAGTTTGATATAATGTATGTGCAATGAATATTTATTGTGATCATGATTTATAAAATGTAGTAATGCTCTTAGGAATGTTCTGAACTGAAGAAAGTTCACTGTGTGCAGAAAGAGTGTGCTAATTAAGAGATACCATACATATGTCACCTCAGGGAAGTTTTCAATTGGGAAAGTAATTCATCGACTGTATGCGCATTTTGCATCCGAGACCAAATTCTGAAAAAAGGGAAAGAAAGAAAGAAAGATGTTACAGCCTTGTCTGGCCACATTCCTGTTGCATAAAAGAACCAAAAAGAATGAGGAAGAGAATCCCGGAGCAAGGCAGGGGCAAGAGACAGAACTGAGAGTCAAAATTGGAGGCTGGATTTTGTACCTGGCTCTGTACATCAGCTGGGACCTGTAGAATCATAGAATCATAGAATCGCTGTAACGCCAGGACAGCAGGAAAGATCCTTTGATCCTGGAAAAACTCTTCTTGGCACCACACAGGAATATGAGCTGCAGTTAACTAAGTCACTTGGTATAAAAACAAAAGCTCTGTTAGAAAACATCTAAGTTTGGGTGGGTCTAGTTGTTGTAAAAGTAACTGAAAGACTGAAATTGAAAGACCCTTTGTCCCTTAGGGCATGAAATTTATTGGTTATATTTATTACAATAATTTCAGTAGCTGTCTCTGGACTTAAGTCAGACTAACATGGCATGATGCATCATAAACAGTCAGGCATAACTGTTTGCATTGATACAGCTAAGTCCCCTTACCTTCCAGCACAGGGTGGCCGCATCCAGCCTCCTGATCGGGAGGTGGCCCAGGCTAACCCCCAGCTGTCCCTGACCACTGGTTGTGTCAAAGCCCTGCCAGGACACGTGCTGACCACGTAACAGTCAAGCAATCACAGGCCACTGCCAGCGTCTGTGCCCTGGGCCTCTTTCACTCGCTAGCTCATAGATAATCTGACAGATCCAAATGTGAAATCAATAGGCTTTGGTGGGAACTGGAAGACGCTCAGTTGGTCTTTCCCTGTTTAATTTTTCTAATTACATTCTTAATTTCCACAGGTCTAATTACTTATAATACAATAACAACATTACCAAGAGAAAAAAAAAAGAAATGGGATTAAGAAGTTCAAAACAAACAAAAAAATCTTGCATTTCTGAAAATGTATAAGACAGACCTTTCGGGGGGGGCCCAATTCTGCTTTCTGCACCTAGACAACACGACTATTGCATCCGGGGTTAAGTCGCAAATCTAGTGCAGAAAATTGAAGATGGGTCATAGTCTGAAGAAGGTTTTCAAAAGCTATTTTGTTTCTTTGAAAGAAAATTGGAGAATAAAGACAACAAGAGAGGAGGAGGGAAGATTTGGGCACAGGGTTGGGAACCAATAGCTTCTACTTTGAAGTGGAACCAACAGCCTCTACTCTGAAGCCACGATTCTTCAATAGCTCTGCATAAGTCACTTGGTCCTTCTGCCTTACCTGCCCACCTCAGTGCAGCAGGGAGAAGAAAGCAGTCTGAAATACTCAAGCCTGTCCATCAAAGAGTACTTACAATTCCAGTGCAGTCGATGGAGCATCACAGATTTACTGGAGGCCTAAAGCCTAATGTGAAAGGCCCTAAAAATGTTGTTCTGCTTGGGTGTGGGGATGCACATGTAAAAATTTTTGGTAAACCCTGCACTGCATTGCATGTTTAGGCGGAGAAAAATAATAAAACTGCCTTCCCCAAAGAAACAGCTCACTGTGGTTTAGGTCCTGATTCATAATCCAGTGAAGTAAAAAAATATTCCTGCTGTTTCACCAATTGGTTCACAGGTACCTGGTATTATTTTGGTATTGTCCAATTGTTATTCCTTCTTTTGTTGTCTTTCTACTCTCTTACTTTGGTTCATTTGTCAGTACATTACATGTAATGCTCCTAGTAACAAAGCACAATAAAAATCAAAATATACTGAATTGGCTCTACTTAGAATAGAAAACAGATGGGATATTTTTCAGCATGTTTGAAAAATCAACACATTTCCCTTGTAATATCTAATAACTAGCATTATTCTCATTTTACAGTTTGTACCAGAAACAGACATTAACTCACTAGCCTTGATGAAGCATCTGTAGCTCTGTGAGGTGAGTCTCACTTTACAAGTCCTGGGTTGCACACCCTGCGCTGAGAGAAGTGAATCCAGATTTTTTTCAAGGCTCCACTGCTGCTGTAAAGACTGCAATATCAATACTTAGTTTAAGTCAAGCAATTTGGAATGACATTTCCAGCTTTTGTTTTCTTACTTAGTTTCATTTTACTTTCTCCCTCTACAAAACTATGCCCAATATAACATGGGGAGAAAATTGTAAGGCTTACCTAATTACTACTGCATTACACTTGTATGAACAGTGCAGATACTGAACGTTAGACAAATTACTAATGCAACAATGCAGCAGTTCTTTCTGTGGCACAAGATTTCTCTGGGAATGTTATTTTATTGTATTTCATTTAGTGCTTGTTTGTTTAAGGGGGAGGAACAGACAGTGCTGTATTTCAGTTTGATTCAGCAAGCATTCTGGCCTCACTCCAGCAAATCATTTAAGCGTGTGCTTAAATGTAATGAAATGAAATTTAAGTTCATAGTACTGCCTATGTATTTAACATACAGCATGGGCTTAAGTGCTTTATACAAAGCAGGACCAGAATGATGAAAAACCTTAAAAATAAAGCCCATGCATTCTTACACACACAATTTTAAAAAACCTAATACTGTTAAAAGGGACATTTTCCACTGCCTATGCTATGAAAACACTGTGTAGTTCCCCTCCGCTCCTCCCCCCCCTCCAAAAAAAGCCAACTAACTTTTCTTGATCTGACAATCTGACAGCTATATCCTGTGTAACTGCTAGTCTGGCCCTTTTTAAAAATATCCTATTAAGTTAAGTGGAAGCTTTGCCTGAGCAAGGTATGCAGAAATGAGTCACAGGGAGTATATGGAATTTTCTCAGGACTTAGGGCTGTGCCTGTTGTAGCCAAAGGCTAAATCTCCAGTGGAACTCAGTAGAGTTCCTCTGAGTACATTCACTTTCCATACCAATCTCTGCTTTAGTGGGAAACATAAAACCAACATGAAAGTCATGCTGAAGCACACCACAAAGAAAGGTGTGTTCTTAACTTGGGTTACCTAACCCAGGTTAGATGATTTAAACTGTGGTTGCACAGCAATTTAAACCAATCTAACTACTGGCTGCCAGAGAGGGTGGAACCACGTCAGCCAACAGTTAGATGTGCATCAGCCGCTGCTGTGCCGCAGCCCCAGCTTCCACCAGCAACCAAGATAGATAAGGTAACTGGAGTTAGCTAATATGGAACATGAAATGCTAACAGGGCTTAAAGCCCCCGCTGCTTTAACCTGTCTGTGTAAAGATATTACTGAATTTTTATGAGTTTTTGCAATGTAGACAGACCTGGAGAACCTTTTCAGAGACAGAGAAACTCAGCAGAGCTCACTGCTGTCCACAGTAAAAGGAAAACACGGTTCCTTCCTCAGGAGGTTTACAATCCATATGTTATATTTCCACTGTAAAGGCCCTAAGCTCTTAGCAAAAGGGGGAAAAAAAAAAAAACCCAAAAAAACTGGCTTTAATATTTATAAGAAGCTCCCAGTGTTTAAAAAAAAAAAAAAAAAGTTGTTTTCTTTTGCAGGTTAGATGCCTAGGGATTTATTTGTTTGTATGTTTGTTTGTTTGTTTCTGCCAACAACCTTCTTGAATTACTCTGCAGTGAATCAATCTCTTTTCAACAGTCAACAGAAGCATTCAAACCCTCTAGGTTTCATTCATTAACAGAATAATGCATATATTTTGTTCAGTAGTGTTTGTTTGAATTACAACTGCACGGAATTCAGAACAAAGCTAGTGTGGCTGCATGGACCTGCTCAAAATTCTCAAAATTCCGTTTTAGATTGTTTCTGCTACAAGACCTGATGAGGCATATCAGGTATCTAAAATATACTAGTTTTTCTGCTGCTCCATTTTCCCTGTCATTTCCAGTCACTCCTTGCCAAAAATAATTTTTAAATGGTTATTGTTTCGCATTTCTAGCACACCTCAAAAAAGTGAGGAAACAATTATGCTTTTGATTAAAGAACAGCACATCAGCTATTCATACATATTCTCTCAGCTATCCTCATGCCTCCATGTTAGAGAAAATGGCTTTCTCAAATTTATCACTTGCTTCGTATAGACTTAAAGAACATGCCCATGCATTTTACACAATATAGAAGGAGTTGAGTACCTTTGGCCCAGTTTCTGTAGCTTTTACTCATAAAGAGGTGGGAAGAAAAAAGGCAGAGAAAAACACGCACATTTATATATGAACAGATGTTGGCTTTGATTTTTTAAATAATGTTATGTTGTCCCACTTATCTGAAGGTTTCCTGGTATTTTGAATGATAAAGGTGGGTACAGATTCGCTTCTCCTGCCTTCTCTTGTGTTTAAATTTCATTTCTGAATGCTGACTTCAGCACCAGGTTTCTCTGCACACCAAAGGTGTGGTCACTGAGGACAGAGGGAAAGGGAAATGGTTATAAGATGTGGAACTTCTATATGGTTATATAAAATTGTTGTCCAAGGAGTTTGTTCCTATCCAGGATGCAGTACAGAAGAAAACAGGCATTATAAGCCCCGAGGCACTCCTCTGTGCCTCCTTGTGCAGAATGTCTATCCCTGAGGCTTACAGGAACGCCCACAACCAGGAGAAAGGATTTAGCCCAGCATTGAAAGACTGTAGTGTTAGGAAATGGAAAACACATTACAAATGTGTGTTAGCTCGAACTGGAAAACCTAAGCAACTCATTTTACTTCCAGCCAACAAAACCTTCAAGAGAACTCGTGCTGATTTAATATTCAGTTATCTACATTTGGATCTCCACCTTATCTCTCTGGTTAAGGCTTCAGGTTTGATTCAGCATAAGGGTGAAGTGAGGCAATGTTCTAGGTGTTTGTATGTCGGATTTTGCCTTGTTTTGTAAGAGCTATAGAATTTCCTGTCTGAAAATTGTCAGTTCACTTTCAACTTCTCATCTCTAATTACATTTATTATATTTCAGAAGACTAGAAATAAACCAAATTCTATGCTAACCTGAAACTTAAGAGCAAAGGCTGAGGATTAGGGCAGAGAATTTGTTTAGTTTTGATCTAAGGTAGATCAAAACCAAACAAAATCTTTGGGACCTGAGAAATGAATCTACAGACTCTCAAAATTCCCTCATGCACTCCAGATCATCTCCCCTGACCTCATGCTAAAACATCTTATCACTGAGCCAGAAGAAATTGCCTGGGTTTATGTATTTCTTTTGCTCCCTTGCAGTTTCCTGCAGGTCAGTGAGCTGTACACCAACCTCTCTGGTCCGGTGTGGCCCAGGAAATTGCAAATATTTTCAGCTGTGTCAGGTTCTGCATATGCAAGTTAGAAGGTTCAAAGGGAAGCTTAATTGACACTAATCCTCATCTTGACTTTTGCTCACCTCCTCCTCTTTTCCCACTAAGTCTTCCCACCTTCCCACCTCAAAGCCACAGAAGCTTTACAATTTTTCTTATAAAAATATATATATTTAACCCTTTGGCAATCTCTTAATGCCCTTTTATTAAATCCCTTAACTCCTTTTATTAAGTCCAGGGTAATTAAAATGATTATAAACCTCTCTTGAGAGATTATACCCTTTAATCACAGTGCATATTTGCTGAGATGTAGGCGACATTTGTGGTATATCAAATACAAAAATACTTTGGGCAAAGATGTTTAATAACAATTTTTAAAACTAAGATCTTGATTAAGGAGGTTTAGGGCATTAAAAATCATATCTACATGTGGTCACAATGAAACACTGAAGGACTTCAAATACTTTTCCACATATACAATGGCTCAGTTATAATCAGGTTTCTCAATTTATTTCAACTCCAGGTCCTCAGCTGGCATAATCTGTCCTAATGCCATTGACTCTCAAGGTGTTACACTACTTTATACCAGCTCGGTTTTCTGGGCAACCAGAACAAATGCAAAAGTAAAATCCCTTCTTGGGTCATTATTCCCTCCCCAATGAAAGAAAAATCAAAGACTTTTCTTCTGAAGTCAGCTTGGATTTTGTGTCTGTGACTCATAAGCTGTGCAGTCATCCCATCAGCAGCAATAGTAAGGTGAATGCATCCCCGTGAAAATACATATGGTTGGGTGTTGTTGCAGTATGGTTGTGCACAAAGGGAGTAAATTTAGGAACCCCTGTTCCAGTGTAAAATATGCACTGAACTTTTATCGTCAAGGTTTGGGGTTTAATTAGGACATTATTTGTTAGAAATTCTCACTCACTAAAGTGTGCTTCATTGTCATGTGCATAGGTCATCAAATAGCACCAAGTGATATGAAGTCAGCCCTCAACAGTTATTAATCTTTAAGTGGTTTAATCTCTGTTGTTCCTTCTGTTTCTTCATCCCTGTTAATAGCTTGAATTTCAGTTGACACTTCTAAGACCAAGCTTTCAGGTGTTCAAAAGCTGACTCTTCTTTGAGGGAAACACATAAGTGATAATACACACATTATAGGCCCAAGGCACTCTTATGAAGTTGTAGAATGACACAGATCAGTATAGAACGTATTTACTTACTCAGACACTCGCTACTAGTCTGATTCCTGAAATTTCAAAATTAAAGGGTTCTGATAAGAAATAAACTAGGCATCCAATATTTGTTTTGTTTTATTTCCGTTCTTTATTAACTGTGAGGAAAATTAATTAAATTAATTCCTGTGAGGAATTAATTAAAAAAAAAAAATCAGTAGGTTGGCCAAATGCCTTACTCTTGACCACTTCTAAGTGCTGTTTACTTTCACTGTTACTTACATAACTAAATTATCCAAGCACTGCATATTGTAAACACCAGCCACCAGCAGCAGAAAAGAAAGGTATAATTTTCTTTACCCAAGGAGTTAATGATAACTGCTCCTAGGTTAATAGTGAATGCATATGCTTAAATTACTCCAGAAAATAACATTCAGTCTTTAAAATGTACTACTGACAAAAGTGAAACAATATTAATTAATATGCATTATTCTATCTATTTTATTCTAAGTGCATGCTTGTGTTTTCATAAAGTAGTCTTTCACAAATGTCAGTAAGAAACTAAGAACTCAAAACATGGGGAAGAATATAAAATACAGTGCAATTTAACTTGGCATACCTACAATTTTCATTTAGAAGTCTTGGAAGGTCTTGAGTTCTTACTTTGTACACTCCTACTGAAGTCAACAGACCTATAGCCACTCAGCAAGTGTTCAGCACCTCACAGAATGAGACCCTATATTTTAGACTTCAATAAAAAAAAAACTGCATTGAGACATAATGTAACTAGTAGGAAAGGTGAAACTGCAAAGCAAAAAAGATGTGACTCATTTAAGTGTATGAACGAAAGGAGGAATTGACATAGAGTGATATGGAACAGTTCTTGAAGACCACAGGAGCTGTGAAAAGAAATATTTTTTTTTAAAGAAACAGAGAAATAAAGTTATAACGGCTACTGGAGTAAGGTTATAGAAACAAATGAAGGGAAACACTGAAATAGTTAGAGCTATATGGGGTCCAAAACCAGATCTAGCTGTAAAAGTTAATAGTGATTTTTCTAAACGTTCATCTACTTTCTGTTTTTCTTCTGTGGTTTTTTTTACATTGAAAAGAATGTGATATGTGCTATCATTTAATTAAATTTAAAATGTTGTCTGTACATCAACATCTGAAACGTATCAGCATGCCCTGTAAATGAGCTGTGTGTAGGTGTGAGAAGGAGAAAATAAGGTCTTGCCCACCATGTAATATAGTAACACGAGAGATGGTTTGGGAAATTTTATCAGTAATGTAAGCAATTTTCTGGCAATGATGATGTTGCTATATAATTGCTATATAATGATGATAAGCGGGACATGTGAGAGGATAAAAGAAATCCAAAGATGCTGAAGTTATGGAGATGCTATTATAGATGTCCAAAGCAAAAAGGTGTTGCAGAAAAGATAAACTAGATGGAACTGGGTTTAAGATTACTTGACTAGTTCAAGAAAAACCTTTAAGATGTATAAGTGAAATAAAATGAGTGGAAGACAGGAGTAGTAGGACTTGTAATTTAACGCACTGAAATTAGGTGTTAATGCATAGTTGTTTACAAGTTCACTATATACCTGGAGTTCCTTGTACAGCCAAAGGAGAGCTAATCAATACAGTGAACTGAACCTAGAGAACTAACTCAGTTCATCCTAAAATAGACACCTACACTGAATCACTTTCCAGACTCCACTGACTATAATAGCACCTAGGTATCAAGCTTTCAGTTAGATATCTACAAATAGACATCCAGATTTAGGTGTCTTAAGCTGAACCTCCCATTAGACATCTACAATGTTGGTATATGTATCTGGTCACTCAAGGCCTCTATAATCCACACAGAAAAATTACTACTTCTAGGGTGAGATTAATTTGTGTTATTTAAAATATTTATTTAAGGATGAAATTAATTGTACGCTAAAAATACCTGTTTTCTTTATTGACTAAAAACTGTTGGTATCTGGTCAGATGAATCCCCCTTGCCTCCTGGATGGCTACTTAGCCGAGGGAGGCAAAAGGAAAGACAGGAAGTAATAAATCAGATCAGCATAAAAATGTTTAAAGGCTGAAGATAATAGAAATTCTTGAAGTACATTGCATCATCACATAGCTTCATTAGCAGCATTAATGTATGTTTGAAAAAAGTATTCATAAATATCTGGGTTCACAACACTATGATATGTCCAATATTATCTTGTTGCCCGGAGAGGTTGTTGAGGCCCCCTCCCTGGAGGTGTTCAAGGCCAGGCTGGACGTGGCCTTGGGCAACCTGGTCTAGTGGGAGGTGTCCCTGCCTATGGCAGGGGGGTTGGAACTCGATGATCTTCAAGGTCCTTTCCAACCTAAACCATTCTATGATTCTATGATTCTATCTTGTACACCTATGTTCCTATTCCACTCATGCAAGAAATAGCACATTGGAGTTGAAGCACATTGTGGTTTACCCAGGCTTGTTTGGCCTGAAGTAGAGCTTTTAGAGAGATGTTTCTAATCATAATTATTGAGGATGTGACTCAGGAACGGTGCCTGGGAACCCTGACCAGAACTGATGATTGTAGGAAAAAATGAGAAACAGAGAGACCTCAGAAACACAGTTTGCAGTACATGACTGCACTTCTAGATAAAACTGAATATGTTTGCATCCCTGTTAAGATTTTGTTTTACACTAAGAATTTTCTAACTCTTTCTTACGAGTACATGCAATTCTAAAGTGATCAACCAAACATGTTCCCAATTTCTTAGAGTGGAGGAATATCAAGCATGAGCCTCTAAAGATCTCTTTAAAATTAAAAAATAAAAAAGCATTGCCACTTTCAAGGAGAGGCTATTAGATATCACCATTCTTATTTTAGCACCTGATTTAGGAATCTAAATATTATTTTCTAGCTCTTTAGGACCAGATTCACAGGTGCTTTACAGGTGCCTAAACTCCTTTTAGTTTCACGGAACAAACATTTATCCAAACCATTTGGTGTGAGGAAACTTTGTAGATTTCAGTATTACATGCTGTCACATCTATGTCTGTACTTAAACAATTGTTACTTTCTTGATCCTATCAACAGCTACTAACTCCAGAGTCTCCTGACTTTTCACTGATCACATTTGTAAAGTGGCCAAAATACTGCTGAAGCTCTGAACATAATGAACTGCTCAGAGACTTACTTAGCAGAAGCCAAAGCTTCATGATATTCTTGAACTGAGACAGAGAATTCCCATCTCACCAGTAGTTCAAAATCCTGTAGACACATTCTGATCACATCTAAGACATTAACACCTTATGGGTCTCTCCTCGTTACAGCTTGAAATATCTGATGGGCAGAAAGACTGTATGATGCCCCCTACAAAAAAAAATATGGAAATTGCATGTGCTGCTGGCTAGGAGAGTCATTTTGTAGATGACACCAAGCTGAGTCGTGTGGTTAACAGGCCTGAGGGATGAGATGCTGCCCAGGGGGACCTGGACAGGCTCGAGAAGTGGGCCTATGCAAACCTCATGAGGTTCAACAAGGCCAAGTGCAGGGTCCTGCAGCTGGATCAGGGCAACCCCCGGTATCAATACAGGCTGAGGGATGAAGGGATTGAGAGCAGCTCTGTCAAGAAGGACTTGGGGGTATTGCCGGATGAAAAGCTGGACATGAGCCGACAATGTGTACTCGCAGCCCAGAAAGCCAACGCATCCTGGGCAGCATCAAAAGAAGTGTGGCCAGCAGGTCAGGGGAGGTAATTCTGCCCCTCTACTCCGCCCTGGTGAGACCCCGCCTGGAGTACTGCATCCAGCTCTGGAGCCCTCAGCACAGGAAAGACGTTGGACCTGCTGGAGCAGGCCCAGGGGAGGCCACAAAAATGATCAGAGGGATGGAACACCTCTCGTATGAGGACACACTGAGAGCTGAGGTTGTTCCTGGAGAAGAGAAGGCTCCAGGGAGACCTTATTGCAGCCTTCCAGTACCTAAAGGGGGCGTACAGGAAAGACGGAGACAAACTTTTTATCAGGGCCTGTTGCGATAGGACAAGGGGTAATGGTTTTAAACTAAAAGAGGGTAGATTTAGACTAGATATAAGGAAGAAATTTTTTTATGATGAGGGTGGTGAAACAGTGGAACAGATTGCCCAGAGAGCTGATAGATGTGCTATCCCTGGAAAAATTCAAGGTCAGGTAGGACAGGGCTCTGAGCAGCCTGATCTAGTTGAAGATGTCCCTGCTCATTGCAGGTCCCTTCCAACCTCAACTAGTCTATGATTCTATAAAACATCCAGTTTTGATTCCTGCTGTGGAACACCTGCAAGAATACACTCAAGCATCGCCACTGGATATTAGGTCTGGTTTCATTCCCTCGTTTGCATGATTAGTTACTTTACATTTGTTGGGGAAATAATGAAGTCTTTTCATTTGCACATGGGTTTTTTTCATTTTTTTCCCTTCACATTCCTTGTACCAAATCAATGTTCCTCTCACAACCCCACACAGTCTACAGATGAATTTCTACCTTAAAGACACTGGCATGTAACTCCAAGGATGTGAACAGCAAAGACAGGGCAATTTCCTTTCTTTGACATTGTTCTGTTCTTAACATTTGCTCCAAAAAGAATATTAATTAAGTGACCAATCTAATGATAATTTTAGAAGACAGAGATAATTTCTAGACTTAAAAGCAAATTCATAACAATATTTAAAGGATATTTTAAGGTTGATCTCAGGAATTTAAAAGAAATAAATTATCTAAGTGGTTTTAATTTTTTTTAATGAGGAATCCCAGCTACTAGCCACCCTGCCCTGTATATGATATTGGATAGTTCCCTCATCTCCTACATCATGAATTGCAATATTAATTATATATTAACATGAAATTAATTACAATATTAATTAAAATGTAGTTATTATTAAGTCTATGTCATCCTGAAGAAACAATGTTATGCCTAAATGTAATTGCCGTGTATTGCACAATAAAAAAGCTATTTGTATACAGATACTAAAAATATCAATCCAAATAATATTCTAATGTGTTACACACATACACTGCTTTGTTCTATGAGGAAGCGAAATCTTTGAATGCTAAAAGACTACATACTTATTTTTGATGGTGTTAGGAAGCAAAATGGAGATAAGTGACATTGAAATACTGTTTTTAATTGCAACTAGAATAACTATGCCAATTAAATTAACTACACATCCTACATTCATCCACTGTTTTATTCTAAGAAATAAATCTATTAACCTGCAGTTTTCTCCAAGTCATTGCTTTAAATTTCATCTGGTAAGTAAGATCAGGTATGGATCAAACAACTTGTTGATGGTTGCCAGCAGCAATAAAGCAGCCTTTAACATAGTTCATGTAATCGCCCCTTTCACATTGTAATCACTCTGTCTCCACAGTACAGAGCAGTGTTTGGGCCCGTTCCAGTAAGAGCCCAATGTAGATGCTCTGAACTGCCCTCTGGGAAGAGCCTGTGTCTCTCTGGTGACTACATAAGGAGAATTAGGAAGCTGAGCAGCCAGGTGCTTGGAACTGTGCAATGTTTGTAATGCTTGTAACTAAACAGGTGTAGAAAACATGATTCATGCTACCTCTAATATAAAAGTACACTATATTTAGCTGTTAGACACTATTCTTTTGGACAAGACGATTCTTGTCATACTTTTGTAATGATTGACAGAGTAACTCACAAGAACACAATCTAACCTCAGCTTCAGACAGGTAACATGGAAGACAGTTCCTCTACCTAAATGCGTGCAATATAGAATATAGAAAGCAGATAGAAAGCAGTAAATACTTAAAGCAGACAAATGAGGTTAGGAAATTGGGAGCATAGAATAAGAAAAAATAAATAATCTTTTCTTACGTAAAATGAAAATGTCTCCACTTATCTAAACAATGTCAGATGGAAGAACTAGATCATGGCAAATAATATAGCTCACAAATACAGCACCTGTAATGGTATATATGGAGCCTAACGATGATGGCACATATGAAATGTACCTCAACAGTTCAGAGATCTGTAACAAATAGGTCATAATTCAGTTATAAGTCTGATAAATTTTAACTCTGTAAAGTCTACACACTCACCCTTTTCATCACAGAGTTAAAAAATACTTGCCATTAACTGTACTTACTTCGTAGGTACATATTTTTTTTATTTCTGCATTATTTAGGTGTTTCATATTGTGGTCATAAATGCAGGAAACAAAATACCTGTTTGCTTTTTCTTCAAAGGACCAAGTGGACAGCCTTGTTACTTCCTCTGTTCAAATACACACGCGGCTTTATTTAGTAGGGTTCATGAATCAACACATGTGGACCCCCCTGTGTGCATGCAGCATGTATGTTAATCTATACATACAGCATATGTACGAGGAAATCTTCACAGCTCGGAGATCAAGAGTTCATTTTATCTCCTCTGGGTCGACTGTTGCTCAAATAGATACCTAACTAATCTCATTGAAAGAAGGATCTGGCTGGTAGGGGCACAAAGCCGGGTGAGAATCACAGACCTGCAGGCAGGGGAAATTATCACCTCAAGCAACCCAACAGCAAAGTGCCGGTTTGGCTGTGGCCGAGCCTCCTTGCAGGGTCCGCACGAGCAGACAGGCAGCAAAAACTATCGGATGGTGGCAGACTGGAAAAGGTAGCCCAGCAGAAGTGAAAGCTTGTCTGGGCACAGACCGAGGTCTCCGAATGGAGGCGATTGCCGAGGCAAGCTGCTGCTCTGCTTATCAAAGCTCCAGTACCAGCCAGAAATGCCACGGCAAAATAAAAAAAAAGCCGTACTGTCCCTACAATTGGCTTCTCTTCCACCTTTTGCACCGTTACTTTCCTGTGAGATTTCTGGAAGTGCTGCGTATCTCCTGTTTCTACTGAAATCCCTGCTTATTTTAAGTTTGATGGCTTCGGGCTCCCGAGAGAAGAGACACCACATGTAGTTTAGGTACAAAGGGGAAGAGGAAGAGGAAGGGGAAAAAGGAAAGGGGAAATAGACACAATGAAAAGAAAGGAAACCAGGTAAAAATCATGAAGCATTTGCCAGGAGTGTGATAACACGGTACGTTAAAAAGTCATTAAATTCATGTTCTCAAACTTAAAACTTTAAATAAAATTAAATCTTCTGCTTTAAACCAGCCACAGGTCAGGAAATGCAGGCTTAAGAATGGGATCTTTTAAAAGTCATTTGATTCTAGCTTGGTTTATCAGCATACTTACCAGGAGCAAATGTGCCCTCTGCAAATAATACACATCATGAAATCTCAAGCAGTCCTGCCAAGACCTGGTGATAAGTTGCTATAACAGCAGCTTGGGGTTTGAGAAATGCACGTTCCTTTGCACTCACGGCAACAGGTGACCTAGTGGTAATGACATCATTAACACATTTCACCTTTTTAAGCTCTCCCGCTGGTGTTTTACTTATACTAGTTTATGGAGGAATCATTTCATTTTGGTGTTTCAAGTCCCTTGTGTTCTTAGTGGTATTTTTAAGAAAATAAACAGAAACGTGGAAGGAGACCATCCTCTGGGACATGTGAGTTGTGAAGAAACCATCTGATTCCATCAGCAGATTCCATCTTGTTTGAAAAAGAACTTGGGAATTTTTATAGCAGATCAGATAAGATTGCAATCAATCCAATTCCGTTTTCCCTTCAGGAATCGGCAATACCCGCTTTTTAATAAGCAGTTATTAGGTACTTGCCACATTTTCTAACAGATTCTCCAGACAGATATGTTTGCTTTGTTATGCAAATGTAGGTGTGTATATTAAAAAAAAAAAAAAAGGAATAGTGGCTCAATTCATTCTTTGACTGAGTCCTTACGGACTCTTCATTCTAGGTACATAGGCAGAAGGATCTTTTGTTACTGTCCTTGCCATACGTCTACGTACCCTTCTGGGTACTGATTCTTCAGAAAATACTACTAAATGAATTGTTTACCTCTTCTTTTCAAAAGCTATCTTTCCTACACCTCTCAATTCTTTTTATCGTGTAAATACAAAAGAATCGAAACCCACTAGCTTCTGTTTAACGATTGTAACTTAATAACATCCTACAAGTGAGATTTTTGTTTACAAAAACATTTGTCCTTGACAACTTGCTCCCTACAGCAACAATATGAAAACAAACATATTAACTCCTGTAAGTTATTTAAAAGAAAAAAAAAATAAAGCTAAACCCAAAGTACCGGTAGCAGAGCAAAAAGCAGCAAAGAGTACAGTATATGGGAGCTTTTCTGAACCATATGGGGCCAGGTTCTATCTCCAGTGATATCAGTTGGACATTTATCGCTGAATTCAAAAGGATCAGGCCAAGACTCCCACACTGAAGAGGCTTTCAAATGGGATTTGTGTTGAATATCCAAACAAATCTGAGTATTTGACACCTTCATTATGCTCTAAATGCTTGGGTACCACAACAATACAAGACAGAACTGGGTTGTCTCAAGAAAAGAAAGAAGTAATTGCTGTCCTCAACTACCTAATGGGAGATAACAGAGAAGGAGACAAACTCCAAAGGACAGGAGGCAAAGGGAAGGGAAGGGGAAGGGGAAGGGAGGATGGCAAATATGAGATGTTCTGTACCTTCATCACCAAGCAAGTTACCTCCTTCATGCCTAAAGTAAAAGCAGACATCCCAGACTAGTTCCTTGCAAGTTGATCCTTGAACTCCTTACTGGCCACTTGGTCATTAATCCATACCTTATTTTTCACATTCAGTGTGGGGAAAGACATGAGAAATACCTGCACAGACTAGAAAATAAAACAACTCCTTGGTCTCAAGCAGCTTACCAAAATGACCAGACACATTTCACAGACTTACACATCTTGTTGCTGGCACACAAATGCCATCACACCTCTTGAGACAACCACCTGCCAAGTCTCACTGTTCAGACTGCATGCCATTTGACACACGCTTCATAGCTCCCTGTACCTCAGAACTGTATCTTCCCTCGGATTTTTATTAACTTAGCACAAGTAGTAACAAACAGCATCTTCAGCTACAACCAAAACGTTAATTCTCCTATGCAATGGACTACTCTAAGGATAAGCCTTTTGCAATGCCACTAAGAACAGTGGTCAAATAAGATTTTTGTTTACTACAAATACTGCATTTTCTGTGTTGTAGCAAAGTGTACCTCCATCATTTACTTCTCCACCTGTCTACCACCCTGAGGCCAGTCCCTTAGCAGAAGGATGCTAGCTGTGTTTCTGATTCCTCACAATTTTCTGCATACAGTGGATATTCCAGAAGTCTTCATGAGACACAGGAGTCTTTCCACTAACTGTGGAAAGATCATCCCCTGGGATGGTCCCGATATCACAAGAGACATCTGAAGTATGAAAGAATAGGAAAATTGTTCTTACAATTACTTTTTAAGCAGGAATGGAAATGTCCTGCCTAGCCGACTTTTTGTAGAGCATCACCTATAGTTTGAGAGTTGAAGTGCCCAGGATATGGGACCATATTTTTGTATTTCATGAACATTGCAAAGTTAAAGATTTTATTTAAAAGAATTCAATTTCAAAGAAAAATAGTAAATGGCACATCATGTAATTGCTATTTATTTTCATAAACATGAGGTATTTCAAAGTGCTATAAGACGCAGCACTAAATGTACATCGTTGGAAGAAATTAAACACAGAACTTTGCAGTTACCCAGTTCTATGCACCAAACATTAACAAATACATTAACTGGAAGAAACAGGCTAGGAAAAGGCATATATAGTAAATTTCTTTACAAAAGTTTCTTAGTTCAAAAAAGTGATAAAGTAATATCTACTCAAAACTTTCACAACCCATTTTCATACGAAAATATAAGTATCAAATTTAGTTATGTATCAGCATCATACTAAAGTATACAGGCAATGTAAGAATTAGTACAGTACATAACAGAGATTAACAATATATTTGTATACAAAAACATGCTCCTCAAACATTGAGGTATTACAGTACTTAGGTATGAACTTCCAGTCTAATACTGGTAGCAAAAGCCACCTCTCATAACCCAAGACATGTACAAAAGGCAAGTGTGTAGATGGTATTTACAGAAAATTCCCACAGGGGTACAAATGCCAACCCCTAAAGTAACATCTGTTAGAACATAAGCACCATAAAACTTAGGAATGAACATTTTAAAACTCAACTAGATGTCATCAGCAGCTCCAAATGCTCACAACAATTTAAAAAAAAAAAATCCCCACCATCTACAGTTCTTAAGGAGAAAAACAAAGGCAGTCCATTGTTGTTTGGTAGTCTTGCAATAAACTCCTTGCAAGAACATCCATTTGCTCCGTACCCGGATAATATAGTTTGTCGATTACTTCAGGGACTGGATTGAAAGTAAAACCAACATTCTTAACGTCAAAAAACACAATTTTTTTTAAAGACTCAAAAATGTGCAAAGTGGCAATGACTGTCCTGGTCAGCCAAAACAAAACAAAACAAAACAAAAGTTTAGCAAGTCCGCTTGTATTCTATTTTCTTTAGCAATTGCTGTTGCCTGGCTTGCAATTTTTCCTTTTCTAGCAATAACTTCTGCTCCTCTGCCTGAAGGGAATGAACATATTCAGTGGCTTTTTTCAAGATCACAACTTTTGCAGCTTTCTCATTTTTAACCAGTTCTGGAACATGGTCCCTTAACGTGAGGAAACTTGATCGTAGATCATTACGCCGTTGACGCTCCAGGATATTATGGTTGCGTCGACGTTCGCTATCCTCTGAATCAGAGTTTCGAGGACTTGAACTCTTAGACTTTGGTTGGATCGTGGGTTTTACTGGACGGGGCACCTCGGTTTTTAACTTTTTCTGCGGTGGAGCATCTTCACTCTCCATGTACGGAGAAGGAGCGGCATAATTATGCTGCTGGTGAATTGGTGCGCAACGCTTTAAAATCAGTTCATTCTGCTGTGTCCTGACTGATGGAAAAGTGGTATTTTTAGGACGCACTGTAATAGTAAGGGTGGTAACAGCCTTGTTGGAGGAGGAGCGTCTTTTCTCCACTGTCACAACATCTATTTCTTCATCTTCTTCATCCTCTTCCTCCTCGTCTTCATCATCTTTTGGTAGAAGAAAATGGAAAATAAAATAGATGTTATTCTCACAGAAAATACTCTGGACAAATATCAACCCAGATGTATGTATTCACAAAATATGTATAGTAAGAGCAGCACTGAAGTTACTGAAGGCAAAACCAGGGTGTGCCCACCATCTGGAGTAAGATACAGATCTGGAAAAGTATGCAATATACATGAAATGACTGAAGAACAGTGATTTCTGAAAGTTTAATAGGTTTAATGAGGTTTTTTTTAAAACACTCCTAATTTTCAATCAAAGCGGGGCTACCACCCACATAATCGCAGTGGCAGAAGAGTTTTTAGGCAGAATGCATGCATTCTGAATGGAATCGTGAAGCTGCGATACAAAAGGCATGCACAGTGCCACAACACAGCCCCTTGCTTGGTAGAAAAGCAGCCGGAAAACGAAACAATCGCCGGGTTTGTTCTGAGGCAGAAGGTGAAGCTGCTCCAGCCGGGGACCCTTTAAGCCGGCGCTTGGTGCACTGCCAAGAAGACAGCTGTTGGAAGTGCTTCCTCACCCAAAGCTGTCAAACCAGACATTAAAGGGACAGCAGACTTTGAAACCCGGGACGGATCACCAAGTTTATGGCGATGGTCATACGGACCAGTGCATCTACACACGCGAAACTACGTTTCAGCCCAAGTGGACTTCTCTGAGGGCACGGACAGGAGATGTTTCTGGGCATTTTAGGTTGTGGCGGTGCAAGCGCTGCTCTCAGGGGTCAGTATCCTGCTCCAGCCTTCCCAAATCACGCCTAAGGGCACGCACGGTCATCCCCCACCAACCCCCTCCCCACGGTGACCGTGGCAGCCCGCTCTGCCCACCAGCCCCCCCAGCACGGCCGCTGGGATGAGGCCCTCCAGCCACAGGAGGGGGGACGGCAGAAGGTACGGAAGCCCCGGGGGGGTGACCCCAGCACCACGCAGCCCCACGGCCCGGGCTGCCCGGTGAGGCTCCTGCCCCGCCGCTCCCCCGGGTGCCAGGACGGGAGGCCGGGACCCGGCCGCCCCCGGTTCT
>VUYV01000079.1:1482289-1692887 GCA_008711295.1 Anarhynchus alexandrinus | reverse complement strand
GGAGCCGCCGCGGCCCGCCGTTCCGCTGCCGACGGCGACACCTTGCGGAGGGCCGGCAGGAGCGGCGGCGCGGCGCGGCGCTCGCCCCGGCACCTCCCACGCATATATCCCCGGCTGCCGGGGCACCCACCGCTCTCTCGCCTCCTTTCCCCCGCGGGCGCGGGGGGCCGCGGCGGGGCCGGCCGCGGGACGGGACGCGACAGGACGGGACGGGAGCGCGGCGCTCTCCTCGGCGGCGGAGCGGCGGGTGCGATCCCGATCGCGATCCGGCCGCCGCTCGGGGCGGCGCCTCCTCGCTCATAGGCTGCAGGTTGAGGCGGGGACTTGGGCGTCGCTCGCAGGAAGGCCGGTGGCGGCGGCGGGCGGCCGCTTTGTGTGCGGCGGCGGGGCCGGCGGGGCGCCGCCTCCCCGAGCCGCCTCGGCCGGCGGCGGGGGGCGAGCCCGGGGTCTTCCAGACTGGCGGCACCGGGAGAGCACGGCGGGGAGGAGGCGAGCTCGGCGTCGAGGAAGGCGGCCGAGGAGCGGGCGGCTCCTCCTGAGAGGGGCAGGGTCGGTCCGTGCCCCCCCCTTCACCGCGTCCCCGCCGGGGGAGCGTGGCCCGGCTGTGCCGGCAGGTCCGGCCCTTCCCGTGTGGTGATCCCCCCTCCGCCCTCCATGTCGCACTTCGGTGGCCGAGGCTGAGAGGCCCCACCACCGCCCTTTCGGTGTCTTGAAGCAGCCGTGAAAATTGGCCGGTCCCGAGGCCAGCGGGTGGCCAGGGCAGCGGCCGGGCTGGCCCGGCACCCCCGGGCAGGCCTGGCACCCCCGGGCAGGCCTGCCTGCAGCACAGCGCTGCTGAAGGTAGCAAGATGGCGATGGCCGGTGCTGCCCGTGGAGGCCAGGCTGGTTGGGTTGGCTGACCAAAGGTGACAACTGCTTTGAGATGGCGTCAGCCAGGGCAGTGAGCTTCTGCTAGACTCTTTGCTCCCTGAGCTCACTCCCACCCACCTTCTCCCCTCAGCGCAGAGGTGGCAGGGTGCAGGTTTGCTGAGGAGCCGTCGGTTGTCCTGTGGCTGCCAGCAGAAAGGGCACCTGGGAGGCGAATCCTCTGTAGCAGAGCTTCCAAACGAGCAGGATTCAAGCAGGGGGTGCTGAAGGTGACTTTTGGGTGTCCCGCTCTGAGTTATCACTTGGCTGGGAGGTAGCAGCTGGCTGGAGGCATCTGTGGAAAGGGCAGTGCACCAAAAGGAGAGGAGTGCTGGACCACCTCCTGGAGAGGTTGCAGCCAGCCCCGGTGGTGGCAAGCCAGTCTGAGGTCAGGCTTGCCTGAACCTTTGTGATTTGGCCTCCGTTCCTCTAATGCACTTTGGATTCAAGACAGGGGAATTCATTGATTAGCTAATGTCTGCTCGGTGCTTTGAAGATGTGAAGTCTTATGAAAGCTCTGAGCTTTATTAATTTCTGTTTGGATGATTTGGCTGGACAAAAAAGGTGTAGGTGGTTGGGATTTTTTTCCCCCTCACATTTCGGTAGCCTTGAACAGGTTGCAGCTTGCGAGGAGACATGAACAGTTAGTATGTGTCTCACCGAATGTGTGAACAATTTATTTATACTCATCAATTGAGGACCTTCCCCAGTTTAAACAATTATATAGAATTTGCTCCTTTAAAGTAATTCTTTTTGTCTTCAACATTTCCTTTAATGTTTTATATACGCAAATATCGATATGTCTGTACCTTAGAGATGGACATGGGCTGCTATCTGGTTTATTGACAATTCATCATAAATTTGCACCTAGATTTTCTCAGCAGCCTTTTTAAGTTTTACTTTTTCTTTTTTTTTTTTCATATGTATGTGCGTGGGAATAAAGCTATCAGCTTCTAGGAAAGTTCTACTGTGGCGCGTGATACCTTTTGTAGTACCTTGGATGAAAACGTTAATGAGGGGTGACACTCAAGACAAAGCTTTTAGAGTAACTTCCATTGTCAAAAAAAAAAAAACCCAACCAAACGAAACCCCAAACCCCACCAAACAGGAAATGGAAAGCAGTACGCTGAGAAACATTGCTGTTTATGAGCACTAACTCTGTTCAGGTAAAAAGACTTGTTAAAACCCCAGATCTATTGCTTTGTCTTGTACAGTTGAGAAAGATATGGAAAACATTGTGCAAAGCTTTGGAAGGACTGTGCAAATCTCTGTGGTGTTTTGGCTGACACTTACTTTGGGCTATTTTATCAACATTTACTTTTTTTTTCTCTGATCCCTTCTGTCCCTGAAATGGCATATATCAAGAAGCCTCAAGGCAGATGGAAACCTGAAATTACTTGTAGTTACTCTGAATTTATTATTACATCGTTTCACTGGAAAAACTTGGGAATTAAGATGGGCTGATTCTAGAACTGGGTCCCAACGTAGACCAGTTGTGCAGCAAATATTTTAAGGCATTGTAAGAATTCGCTATCTGGGAAAGTAGAAAAAGATGTACAAAAAAGTGTATAAAAGGCTAAAAGATACTTTTTCTGATATGAATCTAAGTAGATAAGAATGCTGATGAGAATCTAAGTAGATCCTGCGGTCTTTAATTTGGCCTAACAAGGAGTCTGACAAAGCACTGCACTGAGAGCTTGGACATACACACCTGGGCACAATACACGGGTAAGTTACTGGGGTTCAGGGCTACTGAACATTTTCCCTTTCGTCGTTACTGATTTATTAAGGAATGCTGTGTGAGGCAAATTTCTCTGGCCGTACGTACTTCTCTTTGTCCCTTACAGCCTGCAACTACCAAGAAGATCGAAAGAAATAGGACACTATACGTGATACATGTGCAGTTGTCTTCCCCAGAGGCTCCCAAACTTCAGTACATTTCTGAGTTTTCTTTGGTAGTCAGAAGTAATGTATATACTCTCATGACTCCATATTAAATTGTAAAAAGGGTTTATAAAGGGTTTCCTTAATTTTGTGTGCGTTCTGAGTGCACTTGGCAAAAGCATGACAGAATTGGAATGATTTATCCCTGTTCTGTCTCATCCAGGAGAAATGACGTGTGAAACTTTCTGTGTAGGACTAGAAAGGATGTAAGTCTGAACACTCATAGACCTGGGATTTTGAATTTTTTTTTCTTAAACAATGACCCGATACACTACCTATTAGATAGCAGCAGAAACATTTTCAGGTGGATTAAGTGGAGGTTAGTATAACAGTTACAAAAGCTGCCAGCTTTAGAGCAGCAGATTTATTCCTGCATAGCTTCAGTACACTTGCTAGGTAGTTGTACCAATCCCTGCTGCGTAGCTGCTGAGTGTGTATAATCTAAAATATTTCTCTTGACGCTTTCCCTGAAGGTAGAGTCTGGTATTACTTGTACCCCAATTCAGGTGAGACAGGGTAAGGGACTTGCCCAGTGTCACATATGGAAACAGAAGCGCAATTTCCCCAGTATGCCGATTGTAACAGTCTGAGGAAGCAATTGCTTTCCCACAGGCTCTCGCAGAGTGTGTCATCATCGTCCATTAAGGTGAAAATATAGCGCAGCCTCTCAAAGTCATTGGCTGTCACCTCTGCAAAGAATGCCATCCTCAGTGCTACATTCACAGGTGTTCTTGTGACATGAAAACTCTCAAATACCGGCCATAATACCTAGAGCTTGTATAGTGTTTCATGTGACCAAGGCTCCTAGATATATCAGAAGCCATCTTTCAGTAGTTAGTGGAAAGAAAAAGAGCTTTCTTCCTTCTCTGCTTTTTGGGTACATTGGGTTTCTTCAAAACCGGTTGGTCAGAGTGGTGTTTATGTACTAGATTTCTCCCTTAGCTTCCTTTCTTGCTGCTCAGAGAGCATTGGAAGTTTTTCATTAAAACCAGAAGGACTAGAAATGTATTTTTTAGATTTGGCAGAAGCTGATAGCAGTTACTCAGGAAAACATCCTACTTGCAACAGATTTTTCAAACCCTATATATGGCTAGATAAACATCTAAGCATTTGGTATCTTACAGTTGTATTCTAAAGCAAAATAAAGCAAAACAAAAAGAACTTCAGAAAGTTACAGATAAGACCACTAAGTGAAATGTAATAGAAACGAGGAATTTTGAGAGCCTGATTTCTGATCTCTCTCTTTCATGAGAATTCTTGAAATCTAATTAAGAATGAGTTTATTAACTTTTCTTGGTTGAAATATTGATAGGATCTCTTTTCTCTCTCCAGTTTCCAATTTTAAAGAAAACTGTAAGAGTTTTAAGATTTTCTACACCTTTCCCCCTCAGTAAAGTTTGGTTGAAACTGCCTAGTGAGTTCAAAATTCATGTCAGGGAATGACAGACAGATAAATCTGTTGAATGTGTGTTTTTTGTTTGTTTGTTTTTTTTTCCTTAGGAAACTAGGCCAAGAGGAAATAAAGTACCTGAATTTAAAAACTATGAATTTATTAAATTTCAGCATTCAAATATTTTCTGTTTGCACGAAAAAAATTATTATAGAGAAAATACCTCACCGCTCCTCTTAGTCAGGCTGCCACAAGAAACATTATTAATACAAAATCTGTAGATAAATTCCCTTTCACAATATTGTAACCCCCCACACATTATTACAGTAATTACTTCCTCCTAAATGTATACACAGTGCATGAAAATATATCCTATTTGTAAAATCACTTACAAGCATTTATCATTCTTGCAAGTATTCCTTTATGAGTAGGAAGGTATATCTTTACTAAATTTAATCGTTGCAGAAGTGTCTGCTGCTTAGTGACATACAGCATCAGTGACATAACAGTAGAGTCGGGTTGTTCTTGTGTTATATTCTTGTTTTTATAAATACCTGTGACACAATGGACGCATTTGATATGCACATGCATTTCAGGACAACAGCTGTGGCGAAATATTTTTCCTGCAAGAGGTGAGCAGGCCAGTTAAAAATGGCTCGATGGTACATAGTCAGAGCAATGATAAACTTGCGTTTTGTTAGAATAATTTGTTAACTTCTGCAAAAAGTTAACAAAAGTAGATCAGTACACTTGCTTATTTTTCTTTTTTTTTTTTTTAATTATGGTGAATGTAATTCGTGTTCAGCACACTGTGACACTAATATGTATTACCATGCTGCAAATAAACAGTAACTGTTATCTACCAGTAATTCTGAAGATATCAGCGATCCACATTTATACTGCGTCGTTCAGACACCAGATAGGGTAGACCTCTTGCAAGGGTGGACATCTTTGTAGAATAATCTCATCACAGGTCTTTGGTTTTTCTTTGAAAGTCAAGGGTTTGAGCCTGTTCAGTCAATACCCACTCCGCTGCCTGTTAAAGCTGGGGAAAAACTCTTTGGAAAATTAACTTGGTGAAGCCCAAGAGAGTCGTTCTTATATTCCACAGTTCGTAAGCACAGAGAGAAGAGAACGACACTGAAGGGCGCCTTCCTGCTTCTCTTGACCTGTTGCAGGTAATAGAGAGGTGGGAAGAGTTCTGCTGAGCTCTGACAGCTTCATCAAGTAAGTGTTTCTCCTCACGGTGGTCCATGCCACATCATCAGGAAGACTTGTTGATCTCAGTTAGTTTAATTCTCTGAAAAGCTTAGTTTAGTTTAAATATTCTTAATGCCACGACAAGAAAGATTGGGCAATGAACACTGGAAGACCTTTGGGGTTGTTCACACAGCTTATAAGATGGGCTACTTGCATAGTTTGTCCCTGATTCTTACCCAGTTTCTCTTCTACCTGTTCCCCTCTGCTTTGTCATCGTATATTCAGTCATTTAGTGCTTTGAAGCATTACAACATTTTATGATTGTATGTGCTCTAATGTTTTAACTTTTTTTGAGCAATTAGGCATTTGTGCATTTTTATGCAAGCTCACTTTACTGGCTGCTTTTGAAATTTTAACTCAAAATATTTCACGGGTTGCAAAGCCTTTTAGAGAATTCATTATCATGAAGTGTTTTACCAGATAATTCACTGAGACAAATGTGAAATGTGCAGTTGGGAAGGTAAAATTATAACCAGTCACATAAACCTGTCTTCATTAGCTCCCTTTCAAACATCTCCAAATGTTACCAATAGAGAAAGACATCGTTGGAGAGTGGTTTGAAGCGTGAATTCTTTAGTTTTCAGTTGGAATCTGCTTTATGTTTGAGAGGAAGGCTTTCATTTCCTGCATCTGAGATTCATTTTTAAATGCAAGCTAACAGGAAGATTAGCCTTTAAGGACTATCAGTGACTGGCCAGGATGGTGTTGGTGACTAGAACATAAAAGGGAAAAAAAAGAAAAATAGAGACTTAGTAAGTGAATAAGAGGATGCATCAAACTATATTCTCAGCTGGTGTCAATTGATATGGCCGCCTTCCACTGGGACTGTGCCAGATTAGACCAGCAACAGATCTGTCCTGTCGTGGTTCCAACTTGAGTCCTGGGCCACAACTTGAAAGTAGTTTTCTGGATTGTTTAGTTTGTTCTTATTTTACATGCAGCAGATAGAGCCTTTACTGATAACCTGTGGGACTTTCTTCAAAGCTTTGCCATAAAAACTGTTAACAGCAAAGGAAACGCTTAACACTTATCACAGTAATGAAAATATCTTCAGACACTTTAAAGGCCTTTATGGAGTTTTGATGGTTTTATTATTATTGCCATTCCTGCTTTAGTAAATCAGCGTGTCAAAGTTCTGTTTATTTATGTGTCACAGGAGTTATTGATGTATCTCTGGCTGTAAGCAGAAATGTATGAAGGGCTATGCCACAATCTTCGGATGTCTTACTGTTTCCTCCTTCTTCTGCATGCCTTTTGTAGTGTCCCAGAGAGAGCTGGCTGTGTCCTTAATGTCACTGGGGTTGATTCTCATGGGCTTCTGTGGAACTCTCAGCCCCCTTGCCAAATCGTGGACATCCGAGTCTTGAAGAAGGTGTTCACCTCACGGTAAAACAAATGATTGCTAGAGATGAGAAACCAGACTCAACAGACCCAGGTTTGCATCTGTTTCAGCAACCCCTACAATCTATTCGTATGTTTAACGTGTTCATATGTTTTTCCAGGCAAATGCAAGGGGACTTTTTATGAACCACAGTCTGTAAGTCAGAAAATTTCTTTGAAGTGAGCCATGATCAACAGGAGGCTGAAAGAGGTGTCTCATTCTGGTCGTTGTACATAATTATTGTAAAATTGTGTGGCAGATTACAGACTTTCAGAAGTAGAGAGTTTTAGAAGCAAGTGCCACAACAAATGTGGTTTATGAATTTGATTTTTTTCTCTTCCATGAATAATAAAGCATTTATTGTACTGCTGTTATTTAACATTGGACTCCTGTTGCTTGCAGTGTTCTGCTTTGAATGTTTTAGGGCTCTTCAGCATTGTAACCTTGGCCTTGGCTGTCCATGTGTCTTAAAGATTTTGTGTTGCCACATATTGCTGAAGCATCTGAACACGTACTCTCAGATCTAGACCTGTCAAATTCCCTCTAAACCTGTCTCTCATGGCATTATAAAGGCAGTTCTGCTGCCTCACTCCTCAGTACCTAAAAAAAGTGACAGGGGAAAAAAGCAACAAGAAACAAGAAGCAGCCAGTATGTGGCAAGCCAAGGTACAGTCGGCAAAAAGACAGTACAAGACAGGAGACGGGACAGCATGTTAGTCTTGTAGCCATCCAGAAGAGGGTATGAATGAGAGAAGAAAAAGTTGCATGCAGTTTTGGCTGGATGATGTTATAAAGCATCATAATGAAACAATTTTCTGTTGAAAACGTTCACTTGTTTTGTTTTTGTTTTTATCAAAATGAATTATTTGGTGGTCTTTAACGACTTTTGATTTGGGTAACTTGAAACGTCAAGGCAGAAGAAGCAGTTAAAGGCAGAATGTCTTTGGCACCCCTTAATTAAAAGAGTTTAGAAATGTTGCTATTTAACTTTGAGCTGAGGAAAATGAAAAACATATTTAGTGTTGTTTCCACTATTACACAAGTATATCCTTGATTTTTGACTGTTTGTTAATTTCTTTTGATCATTGGATACGAGGGGCTTCTTTGTCTCATTGACTAAAGTATCCAAAACTGTAATCCTGGTTTGGTAGTGTACAGCTATGTTCATGTGATCAGACTTTACATGTTAAATGTTTTTTTCATCAGTAATCTAATATTTATGAGCCATTACAGGACTGAGGTTTAGCTAGAGCTGTGCTGATAATGCATATATTTGTTTTCCAGTGACATAATTTCATTGCTTTGAACAATTTCTGTTTAACAGAACTGAAATGTCCTCGATATCCACAAATGTAATGCTGTGGCATAAGTTTACAATAGATGGGCCACATTAGCAAAGGAATACAGAAACGTACATTATTTCAAAAGACCTAAAATCTATACTAAAGGAAGAAAATAATGCAATACTGCTGAAAATTTATTATGTTTTGTTTCTGTCCTGACATTACCCAAGTCTTCTAACAACAATTTTCATTGCATCAGTTCCAGAGTGCTAAATATGTAGTGTTTTGGCAAGATCATTGCCTCAAACATACTAGTACTGTGCTGGCATTCCTGCTCCTTTGACTTGTATTTTTGGTGCAGGCAGCTAGATCAGCATTAATCAGTGCAGAAAATCACATTCATGTGCCAGGGTTTCAGACTGCTGGTGAAGACTTGTTCTTGGCAGGAGAGCAGTACAGATAGAAGGTTGGAAGACATCCTTCTTCCAGTGCGGCATGGTGTTGAGGACGAGAAAAAATATTGCTGAAATGATTCTTTCATAAGCAATTAAGAAAAGACCCTGCTTCGGTGATTTAATGTAGAATCATAGAATCATAGAATCATAGATGGTTTAGATTGGAAAGGACCTTGAAGATCATCAAGTTCCAACCCCCCTGCCATAGNACTGGAAGGCCGCAATAAGATCTCCCCGGAGCCTTCTCTTCTCCAGGCTGAACAGCCCCAACTCTTTCAGCCTCTCCTCATAGGAGAGGTGCTCCAGCCCTCGGATCATCCTCGTGGCTCTCCTCTGGACACGCTCCAGCAGGTCCATGTCCTTCTTATGTTGGGGACTCCAGAGCTGGACGCAGTACTCCAGGTGGGGTCTCAGGAGAGTGGAGTAGAGGGGCAGAATCACCTCCCTTGATGTGCTGGCCACACTTCTTTTGATGCAGCCCAGGATGCGGTTGGCCTTCTGGGCAGTGATCACACATTGCTGGCTCATGTTGAGCTCCTTGTCAATCAGCACCCCCAGGTCCTTCTCCCCAGGGCTGCTCTCCAGCCATTCCCTGCCCAGCCTGTATTTGTGCTTGGGATTGCCCCAACCCAGATGTAAGACCTTGCACTTGGCCTTGTTGAACTGCATGAGGTTGGCTTGGGCCCACCTCTCCAGCCTGTCCAGGTCCCTCTGGATGGCATCCCTCCCCTCCAGCGTGTCTACCTCGCCAAACAGCTTGGTATCATCAGCAAACTTGCTGAGGGTGCACTCAACCCCACTGTCCATGTCACCGACAAAGATGTTGAACAGTACAGGTCCCAGTACCGACCCCTGAGGAACACCACTTGTCACTGCTCTCCACTTAGACCTTGAGCCGTTGACCACAACTCTTTGAGTGCGACCGTCCAGCCAGTTCATTATCCTTTGTACTTACAAGAAGTAGCAACAAAGTGATTATAGGTAAACATATCAGTAGGAGAAGAGTGTTGTATTTATATAGAAGCATGTATCTGTGTATATGTTGATGTACACAATGATGTACACGAACGTATGTGTGTGTACAGGTGTGTTTTTATACCCCAACTTACCCTATAGTCAATGTTTGAAGCTGTTTCTCTGTTTCAGAAATGTAAAAAAAAAAAAAAATTGAGTCCTTGTCTGTACTGTTTTTCTTTGTTATAGGAGGATCTGCAGTATTATTTTAGTTAGCTGCTCTTACAGAGAATTTAGAATATGTCTACGTGGGGCAGTAGAGCATGAAGACTGTACCCAGCTCACCTAGGCTGGGCTGATAAATCTATGAAGCACACTGCACTGGTGATAGCTCAAGCACTAAAAGATGCAGAAACTATATTTGCCTGGCCCACTGCTCAGGATATTAAGTTTTGTCCCTTCACAAGTCTATTAACTCAGGCTCAGCATCATTTTGAAACTGCTGTAGTGTGTTTTATTTTGGCACTAGCTTAACCAGCGCCAGCCAGGCAACTGCGTCACGCTCCAGTGCGCTGTGGGGATGCACTGTGTGTTCAACAGCGGTAGTGTTTGTCTTAAGCTGTTAAAAGGAAATATTTCATCTTATTCACTGTATATTTTATTTTTCTTATTAATCTTCATACTTACCTTTCAGACGTATGCTTTTGTCAAAATAGTATGCAGCAGAGTTGGACTGGTGGTAGATGATAATTCTGAGGTAGGATGAAACGTAGTATGGAAGAGTGTGTCCTAGGGTTTTGACTCTAGTTTTAGTTTAACCTTTTGACCTGTAGCAGATCATGGGCAAGGTCATATTAACTTTCATATTAACTCGCAGTTTTCCTCACTTGTAAAATGGGGGTAACAATGGTTGGCACCTCTGTGAAGTGTTTTAAAAACTTCAGGGAAACTGAATGTTGCTAATTAGGCTAGTAAAAACCTACTCGATTTTTGGTTTGTAGCATGTTTCTACAAATGTGAGGGGAGAACAATGCTCTGCAATGAAGGTAGAATTGCTCTACCCTATAGAAAGTAAGGCTAAATGCTGGAATGAAACAGGAATTCATTTCCCCTTAGGGGATGGCTACAGTGAAGACATCTACATCTGAGGTAGTCATTATAGGCTGCCTTTCTAGTCAGTGGAGAACACTTGCCACAATCCATTTGACTTTCTTTAGATGTCTGCTTTAAGGTGAGATGAATAATGCCTTATGAATAATGCTCATTATACAATTTAATCTTACCTCCTGCCATAGAGGTACCTCCAGCTGCTCTGTATGGGTTGTGGTTCCTTTTGTTTGACTAAAGCACCACTTTCATACAGTCCTTTTTTAAGACTAATTTGGACAAGCAATCCCATACTTGTAGTGGCGATACTTTTTTTCTTCCCTTCCCACCCATATCTTATGTTAACCTTCAAAAAATAGTTAGTGAAGCATATAAATAGCAGTTGAAACCACTTCGCATAGATGATCATCATATTTTCAAACATGTGCTGAGTGTTGGTCAGCAACCGCTTTAAAAAACGAAAGGTAAATTTGGCATGCAGCAGTGAAATGCTGAAGTGGTGATTCGTCTTTTGACAAAAAGATGAGTCTGGCTTGGCCAGCTGTCAAGATGGTTGTATACACATTTTGCTATATTATCCTGATTGCGTTACTTTTGGATTTGAACTGAAGTCAGAGTAATTACATAGAAAGATGTGTCACTGTTCAACAAATTTATAAAAATGTGTGCTCTGTTTCTGTGCCTCCTTCTGAGATGCAGTGGCTTTTCTTACCTGGTCTGTGAATTGTGCCATTGCAGTCATTTACTTGTTGGCTGTAAGGGGAATACAAGGTTTTCCAATATATTTGCAAAAATATATGTTTCAACCTCTTTGAAACTGGGATGTGATTATATACAGAGAATAACTACATGTTAAGACTGTGTTATTTGTGCAAGCTTGTTCTCATGAAATTATCATGGAGAGAGCTCCCACACACACATAAATGCTGGGATTTTTTCCTGGAGCTGGCTTGGGAATCCGAGTTAAAAATAAAGGTGGATAACGAAATGTGATGCATGTGTACATTCCTTGTCCCATTATGCTGATAGCCCCCTATCTGGCATTTTGGAGAAAATATGAAAAGATAATGAGTAAGCCTTTGTGCATATCCCATGGCTCAGAGAAGAAAAGAGGGTCCTCTGAGACTTGCATGTCGTTAGCGGTGAATATTGGAAAACCCCCCTCTGCTTGTCCTGCCTTGTGAGAAGTGAGACTTGAAAGAACTTTCACTTCTTTTACTGGTTTGAAAACATATTTGACCTCTGAGAAAGGAAGCCAGGGAGAGCGTTGAATAAGTTGATTTACCATCTCTTGAAATACCTCCTTTACTGGTTCTGTGCCAGAATCTGAAGTGCTGTAGTGACAGCAGCCAAAAGGGAGTGGGGATTTGGATGGAGATAAAGGGAAAGATTAAAAAAAGAGGTCTAAACCTATATTTAATCCAATGGTCTCGTTATCTGAATCTGGCCGCTTCCAGGAGCTCTGCAAACTTTTCCTTTAGTGAATGAATCGAGTCCTGTGTTATAATGACAAATACTTCTTCTGGGAAATACTCATATTGTGTTACGTTAATGCTATAGTGAAAAAGTACAAACTGAATTTGATAGAAAAGATACCATTTTTTACATCTGTGATGCATGTGGATTATGGAGGCAGTTAAAAGGCAAGAAAGTGGAAGCTATGTGTCCGAGTTGTTGAAAAGCAGGTTTTGGAATGACATCCCAGGAACAGCTGCTGCTGAGCACACGGGATTGTGGGGAGTGCAGTGTGATTATCAGTCAAATGTCCAATTTTTCTTTAGTCCAAGAAAAAAGGGGGATTTATTAGTATTTCTGATGGATTTAGTACAAAACAGTGCTACTTGAACATGATTCTAAGATTTTAATTCACATCGTTGTAGCTGACTTTTAGCTGGTTGATTTCAGTAAACTTCTACTGATTTAAACCAGCTGAGACACTTGGTCTCATGGTATTATTCACTTGAAGTATGCTCCTGTACTGTAAGCTCTCTGGGGCAGAGAGCTCCAAAGTCCTAAGAAAAGTGGTTTCAGGTCTCTTTGGAGAAGCCCATAAGTAGCAGTATTCAGCAGCATACATCCTAATCTGAGGATGCGTAGTAGTTAGGCATTGCAGAACTGAATTTAGCAGTACCTAGGTCACCCTTGTGACTATGTGTTGCCTCTGGAAATTTTGACATTGGGTGAGCTGTATGCTTCCTATAATTGTACTTGGATTTCACATCCTCCTTTTTTTCCAACTCCTTCATAGACATGTCTGCTCGCTGGTTAAAGGCTCATAAGGTAAACATGTAAGGCTATATTATATGTCCGCTTTTCCCAGACGTGACCTTTTTATTCTTCCATTAGACCCCCATGCAGGGTACGTGGTGAGTGTGTCCTCATTCTAGAATTTCTAAAGTCGCATCAAAGCTGCAACTGAACCAAAGATGGACAGAGAAGCCTAAGCAGTGTCAGCAACAGCTTTGAGCAGTCCGTAACAGTGTGCATAATGACAATTCTGGAGTGAAAGGTGGCACCCGTAACATCAGAGCAGTCACAGCAGGAGGAGGCAACTGTTTTTTAATCAAAGTGAGAAGCGAAGCATGGCAAAAGTGAAGGCTTCGGAATGGTGTGATGACTTGGGAAGAGATTTTGAGTAAGGCTGAAGGCAGAGAGGCTTGGCGTAAGAAGCTTTTGAGCGGCTGACTTGCTTTAATTAGGAGCAATGGATTTAAAGTTCAGCACGCTGATGGAAAATAATTCCCTTACGGAGCCCTTAGTGAGAATCTGAGTCCTTTCCTTTTGTTGTTGTTTAAACCTACTGGTGTATGGGGTTGTCATCAGAAAGAATGTTTGTTGCTTCGTGTTTATTCAGGTCAGGAAAGATGTTCATGAAGTATGTAGTCACCTAGTAATTATGTCATCACATACACTGCTACAAAACTCTCCTCAGTGAAGAGGAATTTCCTTTACACCTGACGATAACATTTTTCAAAATAAAATATGTCAAAGCTTAGAAGTTTATCTTGGCAGAACATCATACCATTAGAGCAAGATTGAATGTATCCTGTCCAAATCTTGCTTCTTGTAATGGTGCCTAAGGCTACAGTCCTCCAGATGTTGATACTACCAGCGTTTACATTATGAATGAAAAAAACCCTCTTGTTACCACAGACACTTTACAGTAGAAATTCTAACCTTTTTTTTCAGAACAGTTTGTCTGATGTAATGCAAAAAAAATGCGATGGGAAAAAAAAAGTAGATTTTTTTTTCCCTCCTTCAGAATAATTTGCCCTTAGCAATAAGTATGAGAAAGGATGGGGCAGCAGCTCTTTCATGCCCCCTTGCTTCCCAATCCCGGTTAAGATCGCACTATTTGTCCTTAAACAGCTAAAAATTGCCTTGGTCTCGGGAAGGAAACAGAAGACGCTGCAGTAGAAATAGCACTGAAAGAGCAAACAAAACTTCTTGCACTAACGCTGGCCAGACACCATCAGCATTAAACTTAATGAGCCTTATATACACTGAGTCGGCTCACACTGCTTTAGCCTTAAAGGGGCCTTAAAACAAGTGAGAATGGGAATCATTTCCTCTAAGTTTTGGTAATTAGCACAACTGCTCCCATGGGTGATCCAGAGACGGTGGTAAGACAACTCCATTTGCCCAGTTTTGTTGGATACCAAAGGCAGCTTGCGACTTTCTTGCTGAGGTGGTGCAGTTTTACAAAATTTTATGAATGAAAGGCAGGACCAAGTGATCAAGGGATGACAAAGGGATGAGATAACAGGATGCTAGAAGAGAAATACATCTTTCTTGGTGTATATTATTAGGAAAGCCATATAGAGTTCAGCAAGAATGGCCAGGCTTCCCTTGGAATCAGATTATGTTATTTTTTTTAAGAAAAACTGTATCGCCACATGCAGATCTGCATTGATTGCTTTGTCCTGCTCTGGCTCACAGGTTTAGCTATCTTATGTGCTTACACGTTTTGCTGGGTTGGTACCTGAGGCTTGAATCTGGTGAAGAGATTCGTGGTGCAGCTGCATAGACTAATTTTCCAGTCTGTTGCTGCTATTTCTGTCCTGTAGAGTCTAAATCTGAGCTTGCGATGGAGTTTCAGCCTGAAGAAGAAAGGCGTGGAGGATTGCTGATACTTTCAGGATCAGATGTTCAGCTCACCATCCTCCAGCAAACATCTTGGGGATGGACTGCTTGGACCATTAGTAACAGTTCCAAGGGAAGTCATGAAAACACTCACCAAGCAAAATGTGTATACATTACATTTGTCATGTATGTGTGAGTTTGCGGTAGTGAGATATATATGAGAAGAAACAAAGGTGAGAAGTAACATACCGAAATTTCCATACAAGTAAGTTATAAAGGTAAATGATTTTCCCAGCTGCTCTTGTCCCCTACACGGCACCTTTGCACAGGAATGCCTTATTAGGAAAGATACTGGGACTGCGATGTGTACGGGGTTGATTTACAGGTTATACTTAGCCAAAATGAGGGGCGTCAATCTTCTATATATCCCTTTAGATCGTGATTTTATATAGTGGCAGTAATATCATCAGAGATAGTATATTCAGCGTGCACACACACACACACACACACATGTATGCTTCATAGTGTCATGTGCTCTTTGTTTTGTGCTTGCACTTCAAATAATTTCTGTTCAACCATGATATCCTGTGGCATGGATGGATGCTTGTTAGTAGAACAAGTAACATAATTCCTAAGTTAGAAAGGTCGTAGATAGGGCAATGGGACTGGGGACCCAAAGCTGGAAAATGTATTAACATAGTTTAATCAGTCATACTAAATTCCACTGTGGCATATTTCCTCAACAAATTAGTTAAAAGGATTCTGGGTTCTGTCACTGGAAAAGAAAACACTTAATCTTTTATTCTAAAAAGAATATTTTTTTCTTTAATTATTGTGTCTGAAAGTTTGGGGATTTATTTTTTTATTTTTTTCATGAGTGTTTATTATCGTTTATGCTCTAACGTTTAAAACCTTATTTTAGGATATCTAGCTTTTCCTAGAAATTTTGCCAGAGCTTTGTTGTGCAGCCTTGATCAAATTACTCACTTCTGTGTCTCACTTTCACTGTATTCAGGTGATAGACTCTCCAGTGCTGCCCTAAACCTTAGTGTGTCTGTAAAGTGCACAGCACAATGTGATATTGATATCAGATGGAATTTCTAACAATTGCTGCAACTCAAACAAGTATTAATTATTTGAGTCTGGCTAAACTGTGCTATCCAGCATCTTCTCTGGTGAAGAGCCATTACTTCAAATATTGGAAGAATATGCATGCAAACCATTGGCAAGCCAGTGTGGGTTTTGGCAGGACGGTATGTCTAGGTGAGGAATCACAGTCGAGGAGCGCAATTCAGATTCTGATTGTTCCCAAGCAAAGGAGTGAAAATGTGAAAGTGTATCAGTGAGATTAATCTGAATAGTAACTGCGGTTGATTCATTTCCTAGATGACCATGCAGGATTCGTGAGTTGGGAAACAGTTGCTACCCCTGGAGTAGTTTGAAGCTAAAGTTGGAAACCAGTTTAGAACTGCTTTAGTGTGGCCATTCTTATGCATCCTACCCTGGTACCCTGCCTCCTCCCTCCCTGCAGAGGAAGGGTAAGAAAGGAGCTTCAGGAGGGAATACGGTTCCATTGCTACATGGTGATTCTGTAATAATTAACAACAGTGCTCTTGTTGAGTTGCACTCTTGGTCATTCAAATTGAAATTCCTCCTCTGTTAGAGTGATTGCTCTTTTTCAGAAGTACTTTGTAGAGCTTTATAGCTTATAAGCTTCATAATGGTGACATCCCACCCTGAAATACAACCGTAGTATGATTCGCTGTGCTGAAGAACTAATGTATGATTACTTTTTTCTTAAGTAGATATGCCTAGTGGAGTTTTAGAAAGTACAGAACTAATTCATGAAGTTCAGTAATTAGTGATATGGTAAAAATAGGATTCCTCTAAATTACTTTAAAAGTTGGCCTATTTCCATCTACACCATTTAAATAGGTACTAATTTAAAGCCAGCTGCTTCTTGCCTTTTGCATTTCAGTACTGCTCTGTTACTTTTTCTTTCTTCCTCCTGAGGATTAAATGTGTGTCCTGTAGGCTTATCAGCCCTCACTTTTTGTATGTGACAACGCTCACTGTGATCTCCTAACTCATCAATCAAATGGGAACCATAGTCTTTGAAAGTGTTTTAGAGAGCCTCTTTCTTGAATAGTGCACAGTATTTCTATACTAAGGGTATACTATGCCATAAAATAATGTTTATGTTCCTTTAGGCTTAATACCATGCCATTTGTGAGCACAAGTGCTGAAGCAATTTAGAAAGAGATGTTAACTTTATATCCTACCAGGGAAGTATTTTTATTACTGTGTGTGCAAAGCAACAGGAAAGCAAAGCTTTGCTTTTATATTTTATTAGCTATCATTATCATGTTTCAGGGCCTCTTCTTGTATCAGTATTTGCAGACATACCGAAGTCTGTCTTTATGAGCATACTAAAAAGAAATTAGGAAATTAATAACGTGGCTTCTGAATCTTTAGAAAAAGCACTTGCTTTAGAAAACGAAGAATTGTTTCAGCAGTGTGTGTCCCAACAATAAGGCTTACAAATGCCAGATGTAGAAGGATAACACTGTGCTTTGGCATCAGATTATGAAAGTAGAATGGAAATGAAAGCAGTTAGCTTAACTGCCTTGTAGAGGAATATCACTGTTGGTAATGCCAGACATTTAAATGTGAATCAAGTCCCAACATACTCCTGAAATATCCTAAAATCATTAAAATATACTTCAGGGTGGGTTTTTTTTTTTTTAATTTGCCCACTGATTTTATTCTTTGAGGTGTGCTCTCTGAGTTTTCTGTGATAATTATGATAGAGAAACTGATGCAGAGATTTTTCAAATAGTCACAAGTTGTCATAAGCATGAATTTTAAGCAGATTACAAAGTATCACGAAATTCCACAGACCTGTGAGAGTTCATAATACTGTGATAAGCGTTGTTCTGGGATGCAATTTTTACAGTCTCTGAAGTGTTTTCTGACTGGGTTTGGAAACTGAAATTCTACACTGAGAAAATTCATGTACAGCAAAATGTCTTGTTTTGGTAATGTTTCAGGTTATGTTTATTTTTTTATATATATTTTGGTTTATATTCATACTATAGAAGACAGCTCAAAACATATGGTATAAGAATACCGAGAAATTACTACCTAAATGGGCTTGAACATGTTCAGTCCATTTTCCATAGGAATTCTAACAGAACAGAATATCCTTGTTATGAAAATTTGCTGAATGAGAGCTTTCCATAGGAATTCTAACAGAACAGAATTTCCTATAGAAATAAGTGTTATCCTTGTTATGAAAATTTGCTGCATGAGAGCAGATTTGCTAGTCACATTCTTAATCCAAAATATTTAATACATCCAGGAAATGGAATGCCTTGAAGATAGATTGCCTTGGGTTTAAAAAAGAGACCATGACTTTACACTGTATTCTGCAGGAATCAGAAGAGTATTCTGTAGGAACCAGTCTGGAGAGTCATGCAGACCCTTTGCTCATCGCTAATGAGTTATGAAAGTGGAATCTAAATGAAAGCAGCTAATGATGATACAAATGTGGCACAAGAATTACCACATCACAGTTGCTGCTTCTAAACATTTAAGTATCATGAGTCAGCTTTAGATTTCTGAAATTAGTCTTTAAAATGCTAATATATATGTGAGCTTGCTGGTCTTGCTTCAGAAAACATGCAAGTTTGCCTCTCACTGGAGTTCACTGAGTGCTGATGTCCTTTTTGGTATCATTAGGACTAGGTCAGAGCTTCCAAACCTTAAGAAACTGGAAATGAAGTGCAGGTAAATTCATAATGGTTCAGAGCATACTAAACTTAGATGCCCATGCTCATGCTTCTTGTGATGGGTTGTGAAATGACTGAGATAGCTGATAATCATCTGGAAAAATGTCCAGTCTGAGATCATAGCAAGCATTACTTGTGCTGCCGATTTAATTGCTTAACTGGGTGAGGATATTATCATTAATAACCCTCTAACTTAGCTATAAACTTTTGAAATGTTTTTCACTGAAATTAAATGCTTTTTATCATTATACCTCTTGTCTTCCTGAGGCTCAGTTTCACTCTGCTGTTCTTTACCTAGCAACAGATTTTATTTAAATACTAGGCTACATTGATAATAATGAGGTAGTCAAATGTTATAGCAGAAAAGTTACAGCTGCTTTTTATCCACTTATTGCTGACATTTAATTTTTTCAATTGATGTTACATGCAAAGTGCTGGAAGAAGTAGAGAATGATGAGGTTGTAGCAATGAGGGAGATTTCCCTACCACTGTGTTTGGGTATGTCATTCCAGAGAAGACCAGGAGCCTCTTACACATGGTGGTGGTATCATACCGTTTCTTCTCAATAAGGCAAGCAGATTCTATGGTTGGCAAAGTTAAGCTGGAAAGAGATCCAAAATGAGAACTGAGTATCTGCTTCCTGCACATTTGTAGTAGACCATTTCCAGCACCACTAAGGTATGTTCAGTTCTGGGTCTTGGTAGGAATCCAGCAAATGCCAGGTCTACTTTCTTAGCTGCACTTAGATGAACATTCATGGCTTTTGGCTAGCTTCTGAATGAGCTTGTTCAGGAAGGAGAGACTTGATATGCTTTTTGGTTGGTTTGAAACCATTAAGGATTGCAAAGAGTCAATTTTCTCCATTGCTAGTCAAACTAGATCGGGCTTGAAAGATAAAAGAGTTTCTTTAAAAGACGTATTTGTAACTTCTGTAGAAAAGGCCTTCTGTTCATAATTCTTTCATGAATCATTAAAAACATGAATAAATACAGAAGATGTTTTAGGTTGGTAATATCTAAGTTTAATTTGCACAGGCAAATTACCTCACCATGAAGTGTAAAATGAAGAGGGATCACATGGAATTATCTTTGGAGTTCCTCAGTTGGTCCTGGTTATTCTGCTTGCATTCACATCTTCTATTTGCAGTAACTGCAGTTCCTCCAAGTGATAAACTATGTCAGTGTCAGTGTTGAATGATAATCGAGGATTTGAGCTCTCGTTATGCCCAAAAATCCATCTTAAAGGAACATTTAATTTACAAGGAAGCTTCACATTTAAAAATAACTGTGCATTCCTAGTTCAGCTGTTGTCTGTTTATGTCATGGTCTCTCTTGATAGCAACACATCCTATTTTTACTCTAGAGTCCCAGGCTTACACAGTGCAAAGGATGTCCTCCTCCAGAACCAGTATCAGTGTTATAAAGTGCATAATGTTGCCGAGAATGATTGCAGAAGTCGAAAGAGGCAGAGTATTGCTGGAAAAGAAAGATCTCAAGATCAAGTAAGTAAGAAAATGCACTGCAAAAAATTCAGTTTATGCCAGTCCTCCTTCTGCTTGGCAAGTCACTTTTAATCAGATTTTCAAAGTTAGGGAGGAATTACATGTTCTTTATTTTTGAGGTGCCACAATATTTTTGGGCCTAGGCTTAAAATAGTGCTAAGCACTACAGCTGCAACTGGAGTCTGTACTTGCACCATGTAAAATATTATAAAAAAGAGGGTGCATATGTAACAATAAGGACATCCAGAATTAATGGTATTTTGATTGGTTTGGCATTCTTCCATAAAAAGAAGAAATGGTAATTCTTACTCACAGAAGGGGTGTGAGATAAATTCATTACCTTTTGTAAAGTTCTGAGGTGCTTTCATGGTATTGAAAAGCTTAGGAGGAACCCATAATAATCCAGTGTTTAAATGGTGTGCATCTTAAATATGGGCTAGGGAAACTCTGTTGCGTGCCGTATGATAGAGAACAGAGGAACAAATTTTGCATTACTTATGGGAATGTAATCAGTGCCTTGAACATTTTTGGTCATATCCTAAAGCATTTACTGCAAGACTATACACCAAAATATGCTGTCTGTATCTTTTGCCTGTGTTTTGCTTTGCTTGAGAACGTGTTTAAGCTTATTTTTAAGCATAGTATAACTTTAAATACAAATTTAGTCATACTAAAATCAATCTATGAACAGATTCACAATCTTAAATAAATAAATACCGCATCACTATATCATTGGATTGGAGGTAAATGTCTAAACTGTTTCCTATTTCTAGTTAGTTATAACCATTTTGTAGGGCTTGTTGATCGTCACATTGCCAGGAGATGAGCAGAGAGAAGCAACTGGTTAACAGCTGGTTGCATCTGGTCACAGCCAGGAAAGCACAGCAACAGAATAAACAACTCAGTTTTCAACAGCTGCATTTGCAGTTACAGTCTACTGAATCAAATAAGTGCAGCTTTCCAAGTATAATTTGTGAGCTAGAAGCATAGATTATCTTTAGAAACATTTAGAAGTAATGAGAAAAAAAAATTCTCCTTATTTTACCATCCTCTCCCTCTCTTACTATTGTTATTTATAATTCCCATCTTTGTTTTAAACATTGGAAACATCTACTAATAGACAACATGCTTGAACGTTTTAATTCTTCTCTGTGTTTTGTACCTTGATGTACATCTCTCTATTTCAGTTTCTAAAGATTCTGTGCTCTCCTGTTCCACTTCTAGGAACACTTGAATGCTGTTAGATATTGCCTGATATCCACCAAGGACCTTGCTATAGGTTTTTATTGTCCCTGGAAAGTCACCAGATACAATATTGATGGGTAACAGTAGAACACTTTATTTAAGAACAAAATGGATTTGGAGCGTAATGTAATTATGTAATGGATTGCCTGAATATGCTACTGAGAGCCGGCCAGAAAATGGGAGATGGTCATACTATTTGAAGGCATCACGCCTGGGGCCAAAAATGGTTGTATCGTTTCTCCATCAAGATGTCAGCAATCTCAGATGCTGAGATTAAAGGAAGTTAAGTTGGCCCTGGTTATTATAATACTGCTGCGATTCACTGATGGTTCAGGATCTCGGGGGAAGTTAATCTGCAAAGAACTGTGAATCTAAGGCTAAATGTTCATGACAGGTAAAAGAAAGGGATTGGTTTAGATCTGTGCTGGTGGTAAATGGTTAGAAAAGATGCTCATCACAATCTGGCATCTGAATATACTGATTTATTCTGAACTGATTTGAAAGCTGTATATGCCAGAGTAACTGCTAAACAAGTTCTTGGTACAAAAAGTCTTAAAAAAGCAGTGATCATGTGTTTTGGTCATTCACAGGACTGGTTAATAATGTGTGTGAATAGGTACAGCTATAAGTACTGATGCTAAGAGAGTCAGAGATGTCCTAAGGGCAATTTGTAGGTTGAAAGACATCGGCTGGGGAACAAGACCAACCCACAAAGGCATAAATGGTTGGTTTTTATGAGGAACAGTGAATGTTCAGAACAGCCTGTGCTCAGCCCAGTCCTGTTCCTGACTTACTGACCGACTTACTGGATGGACCCTGGACCTGCACTGCAGTTTGCCCTGTCTCCAGTCCTGTCTCTGGCCCTGCCTCCTGCTGTTCCTGACTGGATGGACCCCAGACAGGAATCACTTCCTCACCGAGTCTGGGACTGCTGATGGGACCTGTCGCTGTGACCAACCCGGTCCCACTCAGATACTGCAGGACTGTGCCCTGGTCAGGGTGGTCACTGCCCAGCCTGTGCTGTGATCGCTGTCAGCTCCTGCCTCATCTCCCTTCTGCACCAGTCCTGCTCTTGCTGCTACCTGACAGGCTGTGTCCAGTAGAATCCATCGTCTGGATTATTTTTAATAACATTTGCTTTATAGTTTGAAATAATTGGCAGGTTATACATCACAGGTACTGAAGTCTGGGTTAATTGATGTAAATATTCACTATTGCTGTTGTTAAACACTGTGGAAATCCCACAGCCTGACCAAAACAGGTTCTATAGGACAGAATAAAAAGGCAAACTCTATTCTAGCCAACTTGAACTATAGATATAAACAAGAGACAGGAAAGCCCAAATCGCCAGTGATCAATGGGCTTATCACTCAAAGAGCATCTTAACTGTAAAATGACATTTGGGATGAACTGCACACCCTTGGAAAGCATTGATTTATTAGAGGTGTAGTGTCCCGGAGTACCACTTCGCTTAGTTAAGGGCTCCTGTACCCCTCACAGAGCAGCGCAAACTGAATTTGCAGAATTTATTGTGAAATTGAACCAGAGTTACAAGAGAGCTGCCTCAGTCTTTGTAGCCATGTCAGTCCGTATTATCTACCTGTCTTGGAAAATAGTAGGTTGTGAACAACTGAAAGAACCATAAGAGCACATGTGTAATCGACTGCTAAATCAGGGCACGTCAAGTTTAGGTGAGATTTTGGCAAATCAAAAAGCCTTTCAGGTTACCTTTTGATCCACATACCGCTGCAGCTGCAATTGCTGTTGTGGAGTGCCTTTACCTGCACTACATAGAGAGCTATTTCCAAAGTAGACAGACAGTAGACAGAAAAGTTTGTTTAAGTTACCAAAGAGCCTTAACAGTTTCTTCAAACTGTTCTTATCTCCTGGGTAAATAAAAACTGCCTAATTATATATTTACTTGGGAGACTAAAAAGCTTTCTTCAAATTCATTAGTACTACTTGCATAACTGATCCATATTTTATAGTGTTCACAACTTATTATTCACTTTTTCTCATAAAATGAACAAACATTTGGGGTCTGATTTCATAATCCTTTATTTAACCTATTTTGATTATAGTTTCCATTTTGTCTGAATAAGCCCAAGAGGAGGGAGGCCAAGGGTATATTGTAAAACTTCATATTACATGATGCTAAAATCGTTTGAGTCTTTTAACAACAGTTTTTTCTATTTCAGATTGATGTGACCCAATACAACATTAAAAAAATTATTTCACTTGCAAACAAGAAACATGAGTGTTAGGTCCTCATACATGTCATATTGGTGCATCTGCTTCAATAGAGCATGCAGAATTTTATGACATTTTGTTTACTTATTCATCTGAGCTTTGATATGTAAAAAGCAAGTGTCATGCCATGGCTAGAAGAGCCAGTGATTGCCTAACTATGCTTGTCACATAGCTAGATGGACAGCTACATGTATTTTAAAAATGAACAATATTTAAGCCAATAATTGAGAATAAACTATTTAACTTTCCACTCACTTGTATGTGTGTATGGCTTTGGTTCATAAAGGTCATCAATCATATGCCTGAAAACACTCCTCAGTGAGTCCAGCTACCAAATTAGTGTATTGTTCAGCCATTCCATCTTCAGTCTTAACCTAAAGAAATATTAAAGATGATGTTATTGACCTTATGAACACAAATCTGTGACAAATGTTTTTTAACTTTATGCGTAGTCGCAAGATCAGCAAATGTAACATCCTCTGGACACACAATCTGGCTTGTACCGGTGGAATAAATGTCTTCTGCTAAAACCAAGGCTGTAAGTAGGCTGAGTTGGTCTGCATTTATGTGATTTTTTGTTTCACTTGAGATGTGGTACAGCCTTAGAACTTAGCTTTAGGTTAAATGTCTGAAGAAGCCTGAAATCTCAACACAGTCCATATAGAGCTCAGTTCAGCCCAGAATTGAAGAATTGGGAGTCTGAGCAGGTTGAGACACAAGGAATAAAACCAGGACCACAAAAAAGGAACAGACAAAAGAAATGTCTGTTTCACTCTCAGTAGAGTAATAAGCAGCGAGTATAGAGAACACGAACTGTGTTAGGGGTCCTTCGGTCTACTACTTCTGCAGAGGGAATGAGGGAAAGTGTCCGGTCTGATCTCCATGGCTGCTTGGTACGCCTAATAACTGCTAGAGAAAGGAATGGACCCGAGGTCTTTGATGTCAGCCCACCATTACTGTCCAAAGAGACCGTAGAAATAGTTGCTTGCTTTAGAATAAATGTATTTCTCCTGATTCATTACAGCACTACCAAAAGGACAGACTGAGGAGTGAATGGAGCATGTTGATCCAGGAGACCTATACAACAGTACTCCCCTGTGAGCTTGGCCTTCAGCTCAGCTAGATTAAAAAAGGGAGGTGGGGACAGCGATCATGTCTTGAAACACCATTTAAATGTGTAATGTTAGCCATCCAAGTTAGAAAAGCATGTCCCCATGCCATAAAATGTCACTGATTAAACATACATGTCTTTTTACTACACACTATTGCTATTTCTTGGTGTCAGTAACTCATCTGCACACTATGATAAGTGAATGGTGGTGGTTTACCCTGTGAGTACATACAGTGCTTGGGTTAGTCACAGGGTGCAATCCTACTATTTGTGAGTGAGGCATGGCACAGTCTCATACAGTTTTTTGGTCTTCCAAGAAAGCAGATCAATGCAAGGGACATTTCCCAGAGCCATACCACTTTAATGATAATTAAACCTGAGCTCACTGTCATCACGCAACAACTTCTGATGTCAAACATTGTGACTACTTAAAGAAGAACAGCCTTTCAGTTAATAAATGGTATTATTAGAAAACCTTCTTTCTGTTTCCATTATCCTGTTGAGCATTGTATTCTTTCTGCTCGATGTATAACTCACTGTGTCAGCGCTGGATCTGGTCCTGATCCGAACACAGAAGGGTGGAGAGTTTTAAATGCCAGTCATCTGTTTGCTCCTTAAAGGAATGCTGATCACCTACTAAAGTCACTGTCAGTGGCTGGTAGAGGAATGTGAAGAATGCTTAGAAAAAAATCCATAAAAGGTATCTTTTGTTTTCTTATCTCTTCTCTCACAACAAGAAGACACTTAGCAGCACCCCTGTAATTGTCCTTTGGCAAATTGCTTCATTAGTATTTCCTGCCACAGATAGAACAAATGGTCATTATTCTTCTAAACTCAATTTCTCCTTATCTAGCTAAATAAATATGGTGTGGCCACAAAAGATACCTTTACAAAATATGAGCTGCAGTCTGTAGGAGCATTGAGGTACCACTGTGGGAGCCGTCATTACAGTCTGATCCCTTTGGCAATGGCGTGCATCGCTCTGCAACAAGTACAGCAGCACTGCTTGTGGAAAAGGTGTGCTTCTGTCAGGCTGGGGGACACCGCGTACGCTCTCTGGAAGCCAGCAGACATGAAAAAGAGAGTTAGCGCTGAAAAAAAATGGATCTGGGGGCTTTCAGCTAATGTATGTCGGCACAGTGCCATGAAGCTATGCGGCTTTATTAAACGTAAGAGCTGCTGCTTATGTGTAAATTAGGACTGCCACCTGGCTGGTTTCCAGCTGTCTTGCCTGGTTTTATTCCGAACTTGCTGGCTGCTGTTGGAGCTACTGTACAGATTGGTCTGGACAGTCTCAGCAGACATTTTTTTGGAAGGTGGTTGGCCTTTTCTGTGTTGAAGGTGACTGTATTTTACCTGTGTTTTAACAACAAAGTGCCACTGAAGTCACAGAGGTGATTATCCCAAAACTTTAATGGTAGTGATCACCCTGACAAAAAAAAAGGGTCACTTAAAACAAACTGTAGTAAAAACAGGTTAGCTTCATCTAAATAAAATGATGGTGAAAAGGAATGCAATCTGTTTCTTTTTATAGCCTTTTTGAATTATAACAGTTATGTAGATGGATGTAGATTATAAGTTATAATAGAAACATATTTTGACACTTACTGCCTTATAGACCAATAGAAGCTAGTAGACAGAAGTTTCACTTTCTAAGAACTTTCTAAATATGTCTCTTCATTATTTCTTTCTTGGCTTTTTTTTTCTGTCTCACTCTAGAGATATGCCAATTGATAAACTTTCTGTGCTTAATTCAGTTACTAATAATGACCATTTTTTCTGTTTTTTAAGAGAAGGTGCTCAAAACAGTGTGTTTCCAGACCAGTCAACATCCCTTCTTCTGCAGTGGCCAGTACAAGCCAAATCAGACAAGATCAAGAGTGCAAGTGCTGGATGTTTTAGGTAATTTCATGTCCAAAGTACCTCAAGAATTATTTTATGATCTCACTCAACTGCTATTTTTAAGACCAAGGTGACACTTCCAAAATTCAGGTGGATGCCCAAATTTGTCTTCACAATTCGAAGGTGATGTTTGTATTCTGACCATGGATAGAAATGTATGGCTGTGCTGCACAATGTGAAGCTCAGCTGAGGTGTCTTTGGTGAGTGGACCTTCTTGGCTGTCTGTTCGTGCATTTGTGAAGTTGTACGATCTTTCTTCTGGCTTTGAAATAGTCTTAGCAACCTGTACCAGGCTACAAAAGATTTGCATTCCCCTGTATAGATGAGAAAAAAGGGTGAACATTAATTCCAAGTAAGCCGTCAACTCTTTTTTTTTCCCACATATAATAGTATCCGGATGTTCTACGTCTGCTAGAAACAACTCACTAGCACCTAATACTTACAATATGTGTATAAACAGAGAGGTCTTGTTTACATGCCAAATGCTTGCACTCACCCTGCTGTCCGGTGCTGGAAATAGAGTTGTGTGGCTGTGAGTGATTCCGGTCCTTTGCAGACATTTTTGTTTTGCAAAATGACTAATCAGATCATCATAGGTACTCCTACCATAGGGGGGGGAAATGGAGATGGGTGGCATGGGCATAATTAAAGGAAAATATGAGTGCTCTTTTCCAGATCTGATTAAGTCTTAGCCCTAAGCGCAATACAAATGTTAACCCCCACCCCCAACAGAAAAAAAGTCTGTTTTGTGCTTCTCTTAACATTAGGTAATCTGCTGTGATCAGATGTTCAACACATCACAATATACTGTTCTAATTTCAATAATTTTGGAACATAAAGCAGAGGAAATGTGATGAGACGTCCTCCTAGCTTTCGGAATTAAGATATCGTGTTCAGAAAAGCTTTTAAATTAGTAAGTGCTTATTTTCATCTTATACCCTAATAATTCACCCAACAAGTACAGCAATGTAAAGCTGAGAGCTATACCTTGTGAAGATTTGTACATTCTAAACACAGTTTCCTAGCAATTCAGATAACATCAAATTTGTCACCTTTACAATATCTTGCTTTGATGTCTCTGGCATTTTTGTGTGTGGGAAAAAAAGTCTTAAAGATGCTAAAGTTTATGAAACAACTTTGCCTTCAGGGGCACCGACAGTTCACAATCTGGAATGTATCAGCACCCCCCCCTCCAACAATTACAGTTCTTTAAATTTTGCAACATTAAGACAGTCCGAAAGCCCAAATTCTCTTAAAAGTATGTACTTGCTGTTTATGCCTGTTGAAATTATCTAGAAAGATAATTTTGGCTAATGGATTTTAAATGTTTTATAACTTTTGATCGCTCTTAATATATATGTTGAGTTGTATTCTCCCATCACTGAAACTCATGCAATCTAGCTGACCTTTGTCAATTATAAACACTTAACTGCCAGCAGAGCCAGTTTTGCTGGCACCTCATATCAGATTCCTGAAAACATTTTCAGAACTATTTCAGATACCGGGGAAGTCACAACATCAGCATAGCACGTAGATCGATCTCCTTGCTTGCTGTTCAGCAGCCACCTCTTTTTTTTTTTTTTCTGTGGGAGAAATACTTCTTTACAATTTTCTCACAGCTGCAAGAAGTTGAATGAGCTTGGTCATGGCAATAACACTGAACCCAGGAGGGGAACCATGTGTCAGAATATAACCCTGCTCCATTGCCCATTGAGGACAACGTCAAAATTTCTAACTGAAATAAAGGCAAAAAAGGAGCCAATGTTTTCTGCTTACCTGGCATCTTTCTTAAGCATGAAAGAGCAATGTAGTTCTGGTTTGTCCTCATTAGGTTGCACATAGTGCTATTCAGATACTCTGCATGCAATCTAATTGTGTAACGAACACGTCTTAGGGTCCCTATTTAAATGTCTAATATTTACATTTGAAGCTCTTTACTGCTATAGATCAGCTAGTCTTGTCTTTTGCTTCAAAACATCACTTACTTGCCTTTGTAATACTTCTACACTTTTCACGTGTTCTTGACAGTGGATTGTGTCAAGCTTTTTAATGTATAGAAAGTACAGTGGAAGACTGCTGGGGCTTTGGAAAGCGAGCAAGTACAGGGAGAAGGCAGAAAACTTTGTTTGTGCAGTAGAAGTTTTATTTTAGCAGAACATTGGGCTGTTTTCCAGTGGGAGAGGGAGCTGTAAAAATAGGATGCTCTGTGAGTCACAGCTAGGGGATCAAATCTCCTCACTAGAATGCAAATACAATGTACAGTTAAACTGAAGGAGATGTGAACAGACTAAATTGATGTGATAAGCAAAATGAGGAGTCAAAGAGTTGCGTACTAAGGCTAGGAACCACGATGAAAAGCAAGGACAATTGGAATTTCTAACGGTGAAGCATTTGGACATGATCAAAGTATTAATGCTAAGGAAAATACAGAATTGCTCAGTATATATATATTTTCTGCATTTGGAAAGATGATCTTTGAGTTTGTATCATTTGGGAAAGATTAAGTCCTTCATCTATCCACCAGCCAACTGGAAACAAAAAGGATTTGAAAAAACATCTTCTAGATATAGTCTTTTTTTAAATCTTTTTTTTACATCAGAGAGTCCTTAAAGAATTGGTTCCTCATATATCTTGCCTGCTGTTATTTACTTGTAACTTCCAGAAAAAATGTGACAACTTCATGAAACTGAAGTGTTAGAAGAGTACCACTATTTACTAAAGGCAAATAAGAATACTGGAGTAACCACAGGCTGGAGAGCGTGACACAAATCCTAGGGGGAGGGGGCAAGAGGACTGACATGGGATTCAGCTAAAAAGGAGTGAAGGGCGAGGAGCAGATCCTCCTGGAAACTCTGCTAAGGCACATGGAAAATAAGGAGGTGATTGGTGACAGCCAACACGGCTTCACTAAGGGCAAATCATGCCTGACAAATTTGGTCGCCTTCTATGACAGAGTTACAGCATTAGTGGATAAAGGGAGACCAACAGATGTTATCTACCTGGAGTTGTGCAAAGCATTTGACACCATTCCACATGACATCCTGGTCTCTAAATTGGAGAGACATGGATTTGACCAATGGACTACTCGGTGGATAAGGAACTGGCTGGACAATCACACTCAAAAGCATTGCGGTCAATGGCTCAATGTCCAGGTGGCGAGCAGCAACAAGTGGTGTTCCTCAGGGGTTGGTACTGGGACCAGTGCTGTTTAACATCTTTGTTGGTGACATGGATATTGGGATGGAGTGCACCCTCAGCAAGTTTGCTGAAAACACCAAGCTGTGTGGAGCGGTCAACACGCTGGAGGGAAGGGATGCCATCCAGAGGGACCTGGACAGGCTGGAGAGGGGGGCCTGTGCAAACTTCATGAAGTTCAACAAGGCAAAGTGCAAGGTCCTGCACATGGGTTGTGGCAATCCCATGTACAAATACAGGCTGGGCAGAGAATGGATTGAGAGCAGCCCTGAGGAGAAGGACTTGGGGGTGTTGGTTGATGAAAAACTCGATATGAGCTGGCAATGTGCGCTTGCAGCCCGGAAAGCCAACTGTATCCTGGGCTGCATCAAAAGAAGTGTGGCCAGCAGGTCAAGGGAGGTGATTCTGCCCCTCTACTCCACTCTCGTGAGACCCCACATGGAGTACTGTGTCCAGCTCTGGGGCCCTCAACATAAGAAGGACATGGACCTGTTGGAGTGAGTCCAGAGGAGGGCCACGAGGATAAGCCAAGGGCTCGAACACCTCTCCTATGAAGACAGGCTGAGAGAGTTGGGGCTGTTCAGCCTGGAGAAGAAAAGGCTCTGGGGAGACCTTACAGCGGCCTTCCAGTATCTGAAGGGGACCTACAAGAAAGCTGGAGAGGGACTTTTTACAAGGGCACATAGTGATAGGACAAGGGGGAATGGCTTCAAACTAGAAGAGGGTAGATTTAGAACAGATATTAGGAAAAAAATTTCACTATGAGTGTGGTGAGGCACTGGAACAGGTTGCCCAGAGAAGCTGTGGATGCCTCATACCTTGAAGTGTTCAAGGCCAGGTTGGATGGGGCTTTGAGCAACCTGGTCTAGTGGAAGGTGTCCCTGCCCATGGCAGGGGGGTTGGAACTTGATGATCTTTAAGGTCCCTTCCAACCTAAACCATTCTATGATTCTATGAATATAATTGATGAAGGTAATTAGTTTTTCTCAAAGAATTTGATGTGATACTTTGACAAGATTATGATTGTTTGAGAAAAGAGTTGTGTAGCTATATTTGGACTCCTGTACAGTGAATGACTTCATATTGCCTGACACTATTATTCAAAATACAGCACAGTACACTAACAATAAAGCATAATACCAGATTAAGAGATGGCTAACTGACAAATCACAAAAATAGCTGTCAATAGAGAATCATCATGCAGGTGTCTGTATTTCTGCATCTTTTCCAACTCTTTCATCAATGTCTAGGAAGTGAATAAAATCACTACTGATGAGATTTCCGTGAAATATAATAAAAGGTGCCCTGTAAACTACTGAGGTGAACAGTACCGTCAGAAAAAGAAATGGAAACTGCTTAGGAAGCTGGCCTGTGCCAAAATGTTTCTAATGCCAAGTACTCAGTTTGAAGATCTCATCTTTGGGTACTCTCATTGACAAAGAGTGGTTCAGCTTCTAGATGTCTTATGAGTCCTCTGTATTCACAAATACACCAGTCTACTCCAGACATGATTACTGGGCTACATCCATACGAAAAAACGTAGCCACTCTCTTTTTGAAGGCAACTGTCACGGTCTGGCCCCTTCCATAGTATTACGTTTTCTTCCCTTTCACATCAGAACGGTCTCATCTAAATTGCCCTTTGGGAGTGGTCCCTGACCTTTGCTGGTTCCCAGGCTGTTTTCTGGAGTAGTGGCAAGGTCAAAATGCTGGCAGAGACTGCTGAGCGGTTTGACAGTGTGGGTGGATGAGTTCCAGGGACGGAACCTGTGCCTGCGTCTGCACTATATATTAGTGCGGATACAACCTTTCTGTGCAAACAAAAGTCCTGCCTTCTCTCTCTGACATCTTTTAATGTATACTCATCTGACAAATCAAATTCAGCATGGATGAAGTGAAACATGTATTTCCCTGCCTGCCATCACCACATCTAACAAATGCATCCTCACAGCTACCGCTTGTCCTGATCTCTACCACCTCTGCCTGTCATGTAGAATGATAATCTGAACATCGCCTTCGATCCTAGACTCTTCCTCAAGCCTTGTATCCTGCCTTGGTCCATCAATAGCCCTACGCAGCTTGCACTCATAGTACAAAAATTAACAAAATAAATAATCAATAACAAGGATCAAATTATCTGGGAGCAGGGAGTTTTAAGTGCACCTTGGAATGGGGAAGGGATTTGGAGCACAGGGAGAGTCATATAATAGAAAGCATAGTATGGATTTATAAACCATAACTAAAATACAGTTAAAATGAACTTTTAGAAAGATATGGGGATAGATAGTCAGGGAATACAGGCAGGGAACTGATTTTGTCTCTGCAAGTGACCCTGCTCATTAGATGTAATTACTCACCCATTTCTTTTCCCCTCAAGAAAAAAAAAAATGTATGTATACTTTTGATGTTCCCATTTGCAAAGATAGAAAAGAAACATAATAATATTCAAGGACTGAAGAGAATACCATAAAACAGTCTGTTTATCAAAGCTGACTGGATGAAAACATGTAAATACCTTCATGTTACCTGACACTGAATGAAAAGTGCACTTACCCTTGACAACAGCTAAGAGGTGAATAGGAAGAACCTGTTCCAACCTGAAGAAATGTTAGAATGGAAAGGAATGTTAAGATATTTGCTTCTTTTGTATTTAACTGTTACTGCTTTTACATACTAGAATATTTTTTCACTCAAAGTACTTAGTGTCACATAGGTTGCTTGGGTAGGCAACCAGGAAAGCAATAGCACTTTTATCACTAAATCAGTGTTTTATCACTAAAACAGCCATGCAGAATTAGTGCATAAATACAGACAGTGGTTGTTTCTGAGTATTGATGATTTGTTGGAAGTAGTGCCTAAATAACTAATATAACTTTAATGTGGTACATTACCTCTACCCGCAGCTTGTGTCTACTATTTGTTTATCCTTGCAGGTGTCCAAAAATGTGTGTAAAACACAAGGAAAGCACGCACTACATGGAAAGATTGCTGAAGATCTCGAATGTAAAGCCCCTAAGCCAATTCCTTTGTGCTGTGACTCCATTTCATGCAGCTGAGGTGAACAAAAATTCACCAGTGATGAATCTGGCTCAAGCTGTTAATTTGCTAAACAACATGGAGAAGGGAGAAAATAGCTCTTTTCCTGAAGGTATTTCCCGAAACTATATATTAAATATCAATGCATACCATAAAGAAAACTGCCTCACTGATTCATTAAGACCTTATAGAACACTGCAGTGTGAGCAGATACTACAAAAATGAGGGATTTTTGACAGTTTCATTTAGTTACTTCAGTATGAGATTTTTTTTCTTTGAGAAAGGCCCTGCATCATGATAATGAGTGCAACATTAACAAGCACTGAATAATATCACCTAGTCATCACACCATCGAATATATATATTCCACAATAAATTTCACTGCAAATTTTTTTTTCCTCTTTTGAAAAAAAAAATAATAATAATTCTGCCTTAATTTTATGCATGGGTTCTGCCCTTTGTACCACCTGCCCAGGTCTTTGAGGGACAAATATCCCCTGCTTCCTTACTGAGGATAGATGAAGGGTAGGCAGGGTCCTAACAACATCCCAGCCAAGTGCCTGGAGATAAGGGGGGTGAAGCCTGGCTTTCATTTGCTCGCCAATAAGTGTATGTAATGCACATTCAGACTGGAAGAATGAAGGGAGATGTGAACTTGGATGCACTTTACTGAAGTCAATAAATTCTGTGGGGCCAGCGTCTTACCCTTTTAAAAGTGTGGCTCCATTGATTCGCAGCACGATGAGGATCTCTCCCTGCATATTGTCGTGGGCATTGAATAGTCTTCAGCTCTAGAAGAACTGAATATTAGAACTCTAATTTACAATCGGCACTGTAAAAAGCTTTGTCCTATTCACATTGTCTGGCAGCAGCAAGCACAAATGTGTTTATTGAAACCCATTTCAGGGCATTGTAATTGTCCTTATTTAGTCAGTCTTAAAAAGGGAGAAATATATAATTCATGGCAATCTTTAAAAACTGGCTGACCAAGGCTCATGACAAATGCTTACAAATGGGGATTAAAACCTGAGCTGTCAGTGAGATAATTAGTTTATTCCAGCACACTGAAAGGCTGTGGTTGTGATGATGATGGGTGCCATCTGATGAGTAAGGAGTCATATTACAACACAAGCACATGCTCCCTCCTCCCCTCTCCTCCAGTGTAGACCTTATTTAGCCAGCTATGATACTGCTTTTCAGAAGGAAAAAAAAAAAGGAGTTGTTTTAACTCTGCTATTTTCTGGATCTTTTCAAATAGTGATTGACAGTCCCCGTTTGGCTAGAGTAGCATCCGAGACCACAGATGTCAAAGAGAAATATTTGCAAATTCTGTTCCCTCTCTTAAAGCAATTATTTTTAGTTTCCGACGAGCAGGCAACTATACCCAGATATTCATAAACAGATTCCTAATGCGAAGGCTGACAGCAAATTGGCCGTATTACAAAACAAATTGTACCCTCTGTCAATGGGTTCCATACTCTGGATTTTCTTTCTACCAGCATTGCTGGTCACAACATGTGAAGACTGCAACTGGGTCCTCATTTTCCCATCATTTTTATATAGATAGGACAGCTGTGAAGGGAAAGAAGGAGGGGAAAATTAGGTAGCTCTTCTGCTTTAGCATAACGCAGAGCATAGAATAATCTGCCGCCAGTCGGGAATGTATTCAGAGAGGCAGCAAGGAGACTGAAGCTATCGTCGCACTTGATAACCTGTAACTAGGGACATTATTTAAGTCAAGTAGCTCAGTCTGCAAATTCTTACCCTTCAATCTATGAGAATAAAATACTGAAGATTAGACATGATCACTAGCAGACTTCTTACTGTGTGTCTTATCCACAAATAACAGGAGAATGAAGACAACTATGATTTAAAAAAAAAAAAAAAGTATAGCCCTGATTGGAACAGCAACGTTGCTTTATAGAATGTCAGCTGACTTAGAATGTGTCTAATAACCTTTTATTCTTTTTGGTCCTTATGACCTCCAATCTATTTAGGTTCCTAAATTTACTTTCTATATTATTACAGTGCTTTCCACATCTTTTGTAATCAAGCAGTGACAAAAAGGAGTATTACTTGGTTTATTATGGCAGGCCTTGAGGTACATAGTCCATTCTAGGCAGAGTAAGAGCAGAAAGATAAACCAAGCATAGGAAAAAATATTTTGATCGATTAAAAATGCATCTGAGGGGAAAAAAATTGTAATCAGTTAGCCTGCAGATGATAACAACTCCTCTTAGGAAGAGAAATAATAAAGCTGGATCATGAGAACTAAAGCACTGGCAGCTCCATAGTTAAAGATCAAACCCTTCATGCTAACTGAAGTCAAAGCAAGCTTATTGTGACAGATAGACCTGCCTCTGCAAAGGACAAGTCTAGTGAAAACAGTTTTCCCCAAATGAAAATGTTAACAAGCGGTAGAGGAACTGAAATGCACCCACTTCAAAATAAATTCCAAGCCATAGAGCAAGAATCCAACTGTGAATAATGCTAGGGATGGGATTTATTTGCATTAGCCAAGTAAACATAAAGTAATACAAAAGCGTCCAGTGGAAAGGCTGAGAAGTTACTCATGACATAAAACTTACCACTTTAAAAAAGGTAAAGTTGCAAAAGGATAGCATGCATTTTATTGCTTTTCTTGCTCATATAAGACTCACTCAAAGGAAGAAGTATGAATTGTTTCAAATTTGAAACTCATGTCACGCCTACGTTGTGTTTGTGGGATTCCTGCTGATGTCACTAGGACATTAAAAGGCAAAGTATCTCCACATCATACAAATGTAGTGACATTTGGAAAAAAAAAGTGAGATTTGTACCACAGATAAGAGATCTGCATTGCAGCCGAGTGAAGGAAACTTTGTTCTTGGTCTTTAATAAACTTCCTGTCACATGTATCACTCCCGGTCTCAATAATTTCAATCTTAGTGAACTTCCTTCTTTCATGATTAGTGAAGTGCCTGTAGCTGGATAACAGAGGTTAGTTATTTTCTAAATGTCAGTTTTAGCAGAGTGTAAACGACTGGAGAAGACAAGGAGTGCAATGCATGCATGTAGTACTTTGATGTGTGGAGATTAAATATTTGAATCGTGAATCATTTCCTGATGCCTCAAATGTGTGGTGTTTTTTTTTTTTTCTTTTCTGTATTTCTAAAAAAGTGGATAGTTGCGTTATTAGTGATGATGAAAGCGAAGGCATTTCGCTTGTGAACTCGGAGTCACACCTCTCCGTAACTCCTTTCATTTAAGCTAATAGCTGACCACATGACCCTGTGTTTATGTAGCATGACTTTTGATATGGTAAGGGTTTACATGGAAACACGCACTCTTGGTTTGGGGAGATACGATCAATGTCCTTTCGCTGTGAGCAGGTTTTGTGAAAGGAACCCATCAAGAGGTTTTTCTTGCAAGCTTAATTCGTAGAAACTGCTATCAGTTTTTTCAGGTTTTGTTTCAGTAAGAAAGGTATTTGTGTAGTTACTGCCACCATATACCGCTTTTGGAGACACGCTAACGTGACACAGTGTTGGGTGGGTAGGTCTCTAAAAGGGTCTGGCAGCACTTTTATTGTGACCCCCTGTGCCAGTAGATGTGCTAAACCCTGTTTATGACATTATGAAAATGTGTGAGCTAGCTGGGGTCACACCGCGTCACTGTTAGGACAAGAGGTTTCCAAGCAAAAAAATGGCATTGGTGGAACCAAACATTTATGATTTCTCCAATAAAAGTGAATACCTTTTAAATTCAGAAGCTAAGTAGATTGAGGTGAAGCCTGAGTTTTTAATTGCTGAGATTTAAGTCTGGAAATTCTACAGCTTGGCTGATTCCATGGCAGTGTATGTGGAACTGCAAATAAAGACAGCTCGGTTACAAACGGCTGTCAGACACGGCTTGCGCTATCAAAAATGAAGCAGAGATGGATGATTGGCACGAGCTGCATATTTTTAGTTAAGAAATGAAATATCCATATAATTACTATTTTTACCTTTTTAATGTAAAAGAGGTTGAAATAAGAAACAACCAGATCTGAAAAAGAATTTCGCCTTGCATTAATTAATAAATGACTTTTTAAACTGCTTATTCATAAGAAAATGGATCTGCTTTGTTGACTTTTCCCCCATGCCTCTTCAGATTTGTCTCCAGGGCAAACATCTCCTTAGCTACACACCTGGCCTAGAAGAAACATCCCATTTCAAACTCTGCTTGTTATGACAGTGCCTGGTATGACGATCCTGTTGCAGAGCCGGAGGTGTGACAGAGTAAGTTGAAGCTGATAAAACAGCTAACCCTTCCAGGTCATACTGCTGTTTCAAAGCAATTTTGTCTTGGTTCTAGGGGAAAAGGGCGCAGTTTGGGTGTACAAGCTAGGAAAATCAGTTCTGTGTAATTCTTTGTCTAGGGCTAGATTATTTTGTTATCGTCTACAGTAAGCTGCGCTAGCAGTGTTATTTGGGGCTAGGTTGCATGTCTATGCTGCTGCCCTTGTGGAGGGCTGGTGGGAAGAAGGATTACTGAAGCTGGCTTTGTGGATGGGGAAAAAGCATTCAACAGAAGTATCTGTGCGCAGGAAGAGCACTCATCAGTGGCTTATGCAGCCCTCTGTCATTGGCTTTGCCTGTCTTCACTGGATCTTCTGCGAGCCAGAAGAAAGAAATAAGTCTTTATATGCTAGTCTAATCTAATGTTGGTAAAGACCAACGCTGTCTGTCCTCTGATTTGTCTTTACATTCATGCATATGTACAGGATGAGGCAGATTCTGCTCTTTGCCCTCATGTCGCACTTTCACCTTACAGTATCCTCACATATTTTATAAATAAGATGGGCCTTGTTTATTCCAGTTTTTATGTCCACCACAGGGTGAACTGTGGCTCCATTGTACCTGGGATGCAAAAGGAACGTGAGAACGTTAGCTATGGACTCTCCATTTTTTATTACACTGCTCAAGTGTCTTTTTTGTGTCTCTGAAAAGCAGCAGGAGCTCTGCCTTGCTCATCCCACTCCTTACACCCAGGTTGATGGATCAGGCTGGTTATACAAATGGGAAGTTACTGTCTACAAACATATTGTTTCACTAGTTTCTTACAATAAAAACCTGCCCCGACACAGCACAAGGGACATAAAATGCAACAGAAAATCGAGCTCAGTTTGTGTTTGGCGGTGAGGGTGGGGGTTGTGAGTGTTTCCTTTTAGATTGTGGCATGGAAACAAACTAGACCAAGTGCTGTTGTTGGAGAGGGAACTTTCTTTGTGGTATATGTATTATCTTAAACTTTTTTATTTTTTTTTCAAATCTTAAATTAACTAATATTTGAAGATAGTGCAGCCTGCTCAGACTGATGTCGGTGGTAGCCTTTCACAATGTCAGGAAATGAACGCTCCTTATGGTCCATGGGTACCACCACACTGACAAAGACTTTATGCCCATCGGCCTGGGGAGCGAGGGGGTCACTCAACAGTCAGTAATGCAGCGGATGGTTTTCAAATGCACTGTTGCCATATAGTGGATGCTCTCTCAGGTCTTTTAGTTCTCACCTGCCCGCTTGGTGAGCTTAAATACCTCTTCTAATTCCATTTCCCTGATAGCACTGGCACTGCAAGCCCTTGTCCCTCATGGCAGAGAGAGTTAAGTCTTGAGGGAATATTTTAAGGGTCATAGAGGGAAGACTGAGGAGGAGAATATATATGTAATTACCCCAAATTAAGTAACACGCTTTTCTACTCAGAGCTTAAATTCAGTTACCATTGTGTGTTAACAAGTTGCAATGCTTAGCAATCTCAGATCTATTTATTATATTTTTAAAGAAAATGTCCAACTTTAGTAAATAAGGCCACAAACACTACAGCTTAAGTATAACATTTATAATAATAGAAATGTGAATCCAAGAAGTCCTGAAAGAGAAAAAAAAAAAAAAAGGCAGGGTTGAAACAACACACTCTTTTTAACTGGAAATCAACCCTCACTTTCTAGCGTTAATTATTTTAAGTCAGTCTTGCATTTCATTTCCATAAAAAGGGTATAAGAAAGGTTAAAAATCTGTGTCATCTATTGTGAATGAATTCTCTTTTTGGAGCTCTACAGTCTACGGTATTTAAATTATGCCATCACTGAATATTTTTCCCCAGTCAAGAGCTAAGCCTAATGAGCCAAGAAGAGCACAGGCACATGCTTAGTCTCTAAGAAGGAATATTTATGCTCAAAGAGACCTATGGAGCTCAGAAAACTATACAATCACCACTTAAATGTCTGCAGAGTTGGCTCAAAGCAACTATTTGCACTGGTGATGCACATAGTAAGAAATACTTTGAAAGCAGCTCCTGTAAAACAACTACCACTCTCCATTCTGTTTTACTTCCCAATCGTTTCCATTACACCCTGAACCTTACATTACTGAACAAGGAGCAACTCTGCAATAGAAATTTTGAGCTAGAAAGCAATTTCTACTAGATTTTCTTTATATATCTTTTAATAATATTACTTCTATATAAGGGAATAGATTCTGCTTTCAGTTATACCATCATAAACACTCGACAGATTTAACATGATTTACCGTGGTTTTGCATACATGAAGGCATAGTTTGGCAGGCTATTTATCAAACATCAAAACAGTTAAGTACAGCATCCCAAAGCTGAAAATTAATGTGAGTTTTAGCTATCGAGGTACCCAGATACCCTATACATAAGAATATTCTAAATAGCATTCTTTTTATTCCTTAAAGAGAAGCTGTATGGGCATATTTAGTAAGAATCAGTAATTGAAAGAACAGGTTGCTGAAACACGTGCAAAGATGTGAAAAGCCGTCATCCAAATCTGCAGCTATAGTTAGGGGCAGCCTTAGAATAGAGAAAAAGTCAGTTTGTAGCTCAGGTTAGTACCACCTGAATGCCAAGAAATATCCAGAATGGTTTAAATGCTGTATGCAGTGCTCTTGTAGACGTGCTGTTGTCATCCTGAGAGGGCCTTCAAAGCATCTGGATATTTCCAGGATGCGGGAAACTTGTCTTTCCTGAGGGAGACAGGAAAGACGCTCCTAACAGTGCCACCTACGCTTTCTGTCAGCTGGGTCCCTAACATCCAGAGGTTACACTTGGCCATGTGAAGAGGTATTCCCTCTTTATGTCAACTTGCACTGGAGGTGGCATACAAACCAGTTGTCTTATGGGAAACAAACAGTTGATTTATAATGGGAGAAGGTAATGACCCTTTCTTTTTCTCACAGAAACTGAAGACCAAAGAGATTCCAACTTTTTATATGAGATTCTCTCAATCTGAAGGTTTTGACAGGGTGCCAGTTCTGAATGCTTGTTTTGGGGCTTTTTTATCTACAAGATCTATTCTTCTTCCTGTGAAAGAAGTGAAAAGCAAACAATAATAAAAGATTTTAATCTGAAAAAGACATGAGCACAAGTTAAACAAATGAGTATTTTTCTTTTGATTACCTCTCATTTGCTACTGAACTGTGAATTTGCTGCTTCGTTAGACATGAAGTGAACAAAGGGAAACCTAATTAAAGGTTGTTACCTCTCCACATCATTGGTGCCTAAAATCCATCATGTCTCTATTCCCTGTTAGATAATGCATTATAAAGAACTGATCACTGTTTTTGTTTCAAGGCCCAAAATATGGTATGCCAGGTCATATGCTAAAAAAAGTTTGTCATAGATACGATAATTACACTTCAGCAGTAAGCTACTTTATTCTCATTTTAGTTCTCTCACAGGGTTGAAACCAGAACTCAGTGTTGTTGAAATTAATGAAAGTTTCCTATCAATGAAAACAGGAGCAGATCTCTGCAGGAGAATTTTCCTGACATACAACACAACGTATAGGCTGAAAATCAGGTCGGTCACCCAGGCTGGGTGGGGAATGTGCAGTTTATTAAATCCCAGCTGAGGAAACAGCCTTAATATAACTGAAAAATGCTTCTTCTGCTGTGCACAGGACAAGGGATCCACTCGAGGACATATGTCTTCTGAGGCATCATGGCTAAACCATGTGCGTGCTATCAGGATAGTGCTGTGAGAAAAAAGACCTTTCATAGAAGCATGGTACCATCACACACTGAATTAACTACACAGCTCCAAGCCCAACTACGAAAGCCAGTTTCATCTCTAACTACGACCCATATTCAAGATTATACATACACATCTTTATACAGACATACAAATATAGAGATTTTCAAGTATAGTAAATATATGAATGTATATATTTACTACTTAGGGATGTTTGTGTTTCAATTTCCAGTCTTCGTCACATGCAGAGAAGCTGTCATCTTGAATACATTTTAACTTATGTGTTCAAATGTCTGCTAGGCTTGAGTGAGGAGAAATAAAAAGTCTTCAATGTTGGGAATATTTTCAGTGGTCCACCTCCCTTGCAAGAATTGTTGTCCCACTCTAACAGGGATGTCAAAGGAAAGACAGAGGTAAGGCACTTGTAATTAAGTAGATTTGCAGGAAGCAAAAAAAAGTCAGTAGCTGTTCCTTGCACGACTGTCAAGGAGACCTGCTGTTAACTGCTACCTAGTTACTGAAACAATGTCCTGCCGCTTTCAAAAAAAAAAGGAAAATATGTGGTAGCTTGAGAAGTTATTGAAGAAAAAGAAATGGGGAATTAATTTTACTGGGATACAAAAGATAGAATTTCTATACACACACACATACACACATATATATAAAGTTCTTCTTTATTTTCTGGGTTCTTTTTCATCATTAAACAGAGCTGTACCTCAGTTTCCATGGGCGTGTGCTATATAGTTTTATTGCAGAACAGCACGAAGTAGGCACGGTTTGGTGGTGAGTCCGGCCAGCAGAGCTGTTTCTATGTTTATATAGTCATTTACACTTGAGCAAAGTAAGAGTAAAGAGGGGGCAGAAGTCAGAGCTGGTACTTTTCACTCAGTTACCCAAAGTTGCCAGCATCCCAGAAGCAGCTCTGTGCAGCACAAAATTATAACGTTAGCTATTTCAAAAACATCAGATCTGTCGTATTTCTTGCCGGACTGATTAGACGCTCTTGAGAGTAGCAAATCCAAGAAGCCAGAAGCATCCCACGTACACTGAGCTCAAATCAGGTACAGTACTGTACTTGTATGCAGCAGCTTTTTGTCCTTGATTTCTAGTAGGTCAAGATCAGAAGAGCTGTAGCTGTAAATTACTGGTAGACATAAGGATCTTCTGCCATAGCTGATAGAGTTATCTGGTCTGATGATGCTCCTTTAAAGAACAGGTAAAGGATTATTAGAGCAGCCTATGATACAATTAAACATATTTCAGATATGTCTACATTTTATACTGCGAACATTAATTCATTGTGTCTACTCCGAGTGGAATAACAAAAAAACATATATATGCTTTCATACTTATAACCAATTAAGCACTGGGCCTCAATGAGGTTTATTAGCTTGGGCTGAACATCACATGAGATGGTCAGATAGTTTCTTCTCAATCTCGAAGTGGACAAAGGCAAGCTTAAACTTGTCCAAAGAATGTGTGTCCTGGTTTCAGCTGGGAGAGAGTTAATTTTCTTCCTAGTAGCTGCTGTGTTTTGGATTTAGGATGAGAATAATGTTGATAACACATACTGTGTTAGTTGTTGTTAAGTAAGGCTTATAGTAAGTCAGGGAATTTTTCAGCTTCCCATAGAAGCTGAGAGGGAGCATAGACAGGACAAACTGGCCGAAGGAATATTCCATACCATAGACATCGTGCTCAGTATATAAATGGGGGTTGGCCCAGGAGCAGTGATCAATCATTGGGTGGTGAGCAACTGTATTGCATCACAATTTTGTATATTCTTTCACCATTATTATTATTTCCTCTTCTGTTACTCTTCTATTAAACTGTCTTTATCTTAACCCACGAGGTGTTTTTTATCTTTTTCTCCCTCTTCTCCCTGTCTTACTGATGTTGGGGGTGGGGGTGAGGGGGGGATTGGCTGCATGGTCCTAGTTCCCAGCTGGGGTTGAACCACAACAACATGGTATAAGCTTACACAGTTTCTCTCAAAAGAGCTTCAGATATGGTCTGGTCTCTATGCAAAAGATTTTGAGGGTAGGATGCAAATAAACCTCAAACTGATCAGTCTTAATCCAATATCAGAGTGGATTTTTTTGTCTGTTTATGCCTCGTAAGAAGAGGTTTAAGTTAAATTGAAAAGCTATGCTTAAAGCAGAGGAAAGCTGTTTACATTGGGGATTATACCAGCATAGCTTCACCTAGACAGCTGTATCAGCACGGCGGACAAAATGTAGACAAAGTTTGCAGATGTACTGTGATAAAAATGTCATAAGCTATAGGATGGAGAGGAGGAAGGACAAGAATAACAACAATAATTTGTTGTTTGTATTTCACAAGCTTTGAAAAACTTAAAAAAAAAACCCAAAACATTTTTCTCTTTCCTGTTTCTGTGTGAAAGACTCAAAGAGACAATAGGGTAAAATAATTCTGCCAGGGTTTAGGAAACTATGCTGCTGACTATATAGAAAATGCTGCCAAATTCAGGAAGTAAACAGGCTGAAATAAACAGAAAAACAACATTTTCTTTCCCCAAATCTCTTTTTTTTTAAAGTAAATCTTCTCTCATAACAACCATATGCAAAAATAAATAGTTCAGACTGAAACGTTACTGGTAAGTCCAGGTTGCTTCAATGAAAATACATTGTGCATCTGTGGCACACTTCCCTGGAAAGCATTCGCCCCTTCACTCGCCTGCAAAATCAAGCACGCTGCGTGTTGTTACGCATGCTACCTTAGCCTGGACAAGAGCGTAGGATTTATGAGTCTCCAGATAGGGACTTAAAAGTTTGAGACAACAGCATTTTTAGGTTTTGGCAAAGACGGTGCCAGCTGGCTGGCTCTCAGGATTTCCCCCGTCAAGTGGTCCATGAAGCAGCGTTGGCACCAGCTGCACAGGAAACCCAGTATACCTGGACTCTCAAAAGGAGGTCAAGTACCTCATTGACAGCCTACAGCAGACATGAAAGAAAGAGTGGGAATGCAAAAAGAAAAAGCAAGCAATTTGCTCTCAGGGAAAAACTGGGGGGAAAGAGGTGTGTGCTGGGTTCAACACCGCATGTCCATCACCTTCACACCCATGGGCTGGCCCTGGGAAAATGGAAACAGCTCAGCACTGCTAGGGCTGGAAATCCTCATGTTTCACTTCAGTCTTTGAGTACAATTAATATGTCTGAAAAGCATAGTGTTATTGTTTATTATCTATGTTGTACTGTCTACTGCTGAAATGAATTGCTTCCTAAATTTATGCAAATATATTCAGACCGGATATAATGGAGGGACATGGCTTACAGACTACTATGACAATGATTTCCCACCGGTGACATTCATCGCAATAACAGAGGGTCAATACTTCACAGCAGAGCCGGTCTTCACAATCCTCCTGTCCTGAGCAGAGCTCACTCATGCGTGCGGTCCTGCTGAAAGGAACAAGTCTCACTGCTTTTGGGTGCCGTGCAAAATAAAGGCGGCAAGTGTCAAGTTCCTAGGACTTGATCAGCTGCGATGCTGAACGATCTTGTCTCCTGCTGAACTCAACGGGGCATTCGGCATCTCTTTCGACCTGGCCCCTTATAATGGGAGCGTCTGTTCTTGGCCCTGGTGGTCTCTGCTGCCCTTCTCCACGGCGAGGCAGCCCAGCCTCCAGCTGCTGAGTGTAGCTGGGGGTGAGGCAGCTTACAATGGCTCGAGGTGTAGCTTGGGTTTTGGCATTTTCACAGGCTAGATCAAGAATTCTAAGGTTTGAAAAATCATGTTTGAAAAAGAGCACAGAAACACCATTTTTTCAGTGAGGACTGCTCCTGGCAGTGAGTCTGACGGATGTTCTGAAGCAGAATAAGCAGCATTCAGCCCGTCCCCACCATCTGCCCAAGTCCTGTTTTCTTTCCCTCATTCAGTTCCATTGGAAAATATCAACAGAAAGTGGGGTTTTCGTTACCAAGAAAGATCATGTGTTGGTTTATACTGAAACTCATGGGTCCTTTGTATTCGGGGAGAATACAGCTGCAGCGTAATGAATGGTAACCATTTGAACTCTCTGAGATAAACTCCTCCAAAACTTGATAAGGGCTCTTGAACTGTGTTCGTGCTACACACAGGACTAATCTGGAAATTGGATAAATCTCATTTTCTGCTCAATTGCAAAATAAAGGCAACACAGAAGATGTATTCAAGATATAAAGCAGTGATTTGGGAGCAGATGGAAATCTGAGCAAGTATTGAGTTACGGACTTTCTTTTTTTCCCCCCTGTGTGTTTTGTATGATCGTAGAAAATCCTTCTGAGGAAAAGTCCAAGTTAAGAAGCAACTGCATCGTTAGCTAAGCAAAGCAGAGAGAGAAAAGATACAGGTTGTTATTTATTTGTAGCTATTCATGGTAGCACCTTGCGGAACAACTAACCATGGAGACACTATTGCATTGTTCACTGAACAAATACATGGACAGACTCCTTGCTGTAACCAACTAATGCTTGAAAGAATGAATCACACAAAGTATAGAAGGATGTAAATGTACATTTTTTATGTAGAATGCTGAAGCACAGTCAAGACTCAAACCCATTGTTTCTCAGTCTTTTAGATAAGGTTATCTTTCATTGATATGGAGATACAATCGTACAGCTTTTAGCTTAATTCAAAGCAAAAATGGGGGAAATGACTCTAGCCTTGATAGCATGGCCTTCCTAAATAGTCTGCTCTGTTTCAGTTATTCACTTGCTTTTTGAAACTCTTTCACTATTTTGGTTTGAAACGTACGCTACATGATTGAAATTTATTTTGCCTGAAAATTTGGTCTCATGTCTTTTTATGACCACAGGAAGTGTCTGTAAGTCCTCCTTAGAGTAATTCTACATCTCCCAAATGTCTACTTTGGGAGGAATCACCCTCTGGAGAAGATTATCAAGGTCCATAAGTACGGTGAAAGCCTATATTACTAGCCTACACTGTAATGCTTATTTCTAGAGACCTAAAATGAAAGCAAATGAATTTCCATAAAGGTGATACTAGCTTTTCTGGTACAACTTTCAACTCCTAAATCTCATGAAAGAAACCCTTAATTAAACCTATTAAAGGAAAAGCAATACCTAATGAAAGCACTATGCTAAACAGCTTGATCCTACAGACCATGGAATCTGGTGGAGACTCTATCACTCCTACTGAGCGATGGGGAAATATTCTGATTCTGTAGTGACAGGTGACAGGATAAAATGTGGTGACACCTTCTGAGACAGAGGACAGACGGACAGTATTTCATCTGACCACATTTTAGTGTCTACCACATCAACTAAACTATACATGAGTAAAACAAATGGTACCAGTCTTATTCACTCGCAGTGAGGCCAAACTGGGTTATTCTGGCTATTCATTTTGGGAATGGTTCCTCACCCTGACCTCTGAGCTGTGCCCAGCAGATATTTGGTAATGATAGCTGGTGCAAGCCAAAGCTGTGCCAGAAATTGTTCTAGCAATTTTTTTGGTAGGGATGATTGAACCCCAGTGCTCAGCACTGTTTCCTGGCCATGTTTAATTTGTTAGTGTAGAGATAGTCTTAAGGTGCGATTCATCTCCTCCCAATATAGACATCAAATGTAGATGAATGTTTCTCAAGCTGTGATCTGTGGGCCATTTGGTTTTCTGTAAGACATCACAAGGTGATTTCACAATTGTTTTGAAACAACTTCAAAAGCTTTTAAATATAAATGCACACACATATATTTCCAGGCATGCAAGCAAGAAAACAAAATGGGGAAAAATAAGTCACTGTAGACTTTTCCCAGGGTAGCTGAATTTTATTCAGATATAAATGAAAACCATCATGGCAACGCTGTACTAGATGATCTTTGGCATAATTTCAAAAAGGTTATCTGAAAGTAGTGTTAAAAAGAGTTGAGGAACAGCAGGCTAGATGACCCCTCAGTGTCCAGCCAGACCCGTGATTGTGTTCTGCTTGAAAGGCTGTGCAGATGCATCTCCTTGGGTGGGAGCTGGTTTTACGATTCCATGAAATCCAGATATTTCTCCCTGTACTTAGGTGTAGAGTGAGGCAGAAGCAGGAGGCAGATGGGAATTAATATCATTGGGGGGTTGAACCGGGAATGAGGAGTGCACTGGTACCATGATAGTTTTACTGTTCTAAGTATGTATTGTATCAAAACGCCACATTTTATTAGTTACCATTTCAGCTGTGGTGCTTTTGATGCTAGTCGTGTTCCTCATTCTGTGCTATCTGATTGCCCTGAGTTTCTGACCCACACCTCTGTCCCCCTCCCACACTAGGGCACTGTGGCTTCTGTGAGGTCTCTGCTGACCTTCTCCCCTTCCCCAGCCAAGTTCTGCTGTGGAGCAAAGTCTGGGATCGGGGAGATGATGGGTGGAGATCTTCAGCCCAAAGGTAGGAGTGAAAAATGAATATAGTTCTCATATTGTATGACAATAAGTGAAGAGCAGAAAGCCCTGGGATAGCAGCTGATGGACAAAGAGATTTTGAAGGTGGGGGCAGATCATAGCTGGAAACTCAGAGCCTTTTTGCACTGCTGTTTCCATCACAGACCACCATATACAAGTCCTAGTCCCCAGCAAAGTCCATCTGGCTGCGGGATGGGAATTAGTGAGGAGAAAGAGACACCCATCATCCTCCAAGATACTGCTGCTGCCTCCCTGGCTAGAAAGACATCTTGGTTCAATAGTACCTCAATAGTTTTTAAGATCCCTACTGGGAAAGGTTTAAATGAGGTGACTTCAAGTTAAATTTGGATTCAGCAGACATACTTTACATGAGATGTCCCTGATGCACCCATGTACCACATTTCTCCAGTCTGCATTGCTAAGTTTGTGAGAGGCTCACTTAGACATTTAACTTTATATGAATTCGTCCTTTTGTGGTCTGTTCCAATGTCATCTGAAATTTCTATTAACTAATTTGGCCATCAACCAGTTTGTCTATGCCACATAATAGGGTTTTGTACAAAATGGATTTTTCGGTGTGTTAGGAATGTCATGTTTTAATCAATGTCTCTTTGAATGTTAAATCTAATGAAGGCTGTAAGTAAGAGACTATAAATGCACAGAGAGAGTTACCATGGAAACCAGAGCAGTATCTGCTGGGTACCCCACACTGATAACACAGTGCAGCACAGCCCTGCGCACAAGGCGGAGGCCTCCGAAAGCATTTTCAACAGTTAGACCAAGATTTTTTGAAGCTCAGAGCAGAGAGCTGGATGCTTGTTTGGGGGTAACTTATAGGCTGGCTGCAGTGTCATGATGGTAGGGTGGCAGCTGGTAGAGTCACCCACTGACCTGGTACTAGAGGACCCTCACTGTTCAGGGGTAGGTGCAGTAGTCCTCTTGGCCACAGGCTGGACAGTCCTGACTGGAGGTAGAGGAGATGAGGCTTCAGAAAAAAATTCAGACGCACTATACAGATCTGGACTTGCAACCCCCTGAAGTTGCAGCTTTTGAACTTTCTGGCTTGACACTCCTCTCAGAAGAAGGGTTTAGGACCTGCAGGATAGAAAGGAGAAGCCTCATCATCCAGAGGATCCTGGTGATGTGACAAAGCCATTCTGGCAAGCTGGAGGGTATCTCTGGCCACAGCAGTGACCACTGCTAAGGACTTAGGTGCTCTCTGCGATCACTCACCGATCACTGTGTGTCAGTACTCATTCACTCATGTGTATCGCAGAGCATTAACTCCTCAGGAGCCTGCCTTGTCCTGGTCCCAGGCATCCACAGAGTGTCCACAGAAAGCTGGTGCAATGCCTCAGAGGAACTGTGGAGCAAAGCCAAATTCCTCCAAAGAAAATACAATCTTTCATTTTTGCTCCTTATTCTGAATGACAAAGTGCTAGGACACCTTTCTAGGTTATTAAAATGAAAGAGGTTTTCCAAGTACCATTTATTTATTGTCCTTTCTGTTTCATTTCCTTATTGCAGCTTCTCATGGCTCAGAAAATAAAACTACATTGAAAGCTCTTTGGGGCAAGGATCATTATTATATTTATTTTCAGTGCTGCATGATCTCAGTTCCTGCATAAATCGTGCAGTCACTGTTGTGCTATACGTGCAGCAATAATAGCCAGGACTGTCTACTAAGCGTTGCTTATTACATGTGTTCATTCCCCCCTTGATGCTCCTGGGCTTGCACCAAGCTCTTTTATTCAGTCTTCGGCAGTAAATCCAATCCCAATTAAAAAAAAAAAAAGTTTTTATTGTAACTTCCACAAATACTGGACACATTACTTTCTTTAAGACATGTGGAGTATTTAATACATTTCAGCTCACAGGGAAATGAGCCTTCCACTTCCAAGCGTGTAAAGCAGGAGAGTGAAAGTGGGCATATTTCAAACAGACGTGAATGCTCTCTCAAGCTCACTCTCTCTCCCTTGGCTCTCAGCCACAATTTTAAAGCAATTTGCCCTAATCTGCCATATGGTTTTCTTTCTTTGCATTTTATAAAACTGCAGGGCTAAGTGAATGTGCCTCTTCGATAGCACTGACACAAGCCTGATTTAATTTAGACTTCCGTATTAACATACCAACTAAATCAGTGCTGCAGCCTACGAGGGAAACTTCAGTGCTGTGCACAACCAGAGCTGTAATTAGTTTCCAAGTGGTACTAGCCTACAGCCCTTGAACTGGTTCTTCCTTATGATTATTATTTCTAGAGGTCAGCCCAAAAGAACATCAAGTCTACTCCAGCAGCATGTGACCCCCGCTCCCTTCCCCGGATCAAATCAGGCCTCCAGTAAGACATTCTTCAAGCCTGAAATCACTTCCAAACAGCAGACGTTCTTAGTAAATCTGATTCATCATGTGGAAGATCTATATGCCTGCTGTATGAAAAGCATCTCTGAGATTTCCAGCAAGCCCTGCCAGTGAATCCTTTTATTCAAGGAGTCCGTGCAGTATACTTTTATATCACAGATGGCTCCAGGACTCGGAGACAATTTCCTTAAATAGGCTCTCACACCAGGCTTGTCTACACATTTTACTTTGGAATTTTTAGCCTGTAACAAGAATGTGACATGGTTCACTAAACATACGCTCCGTGTGCGTTTTAAGCACACAAGTTGCCCCATAAGCTGCAGTGGGTCTGCTCTCCTGCCTGATACCCACGAACACTCATCCGCACGCTTGTTTATTCCCTTTGCTGGATCAGCTGTAATGTGCGTCGCAGGGTACCAAGCCAGCGTGGGTTCCTAGCTCCATAGCAGCATGTTTGGCCTTTGTCATGGACACAGCTTAGCTCAACTGCTTCCATAAAGTAGAATATCAACAGCAACCCCAGAGGGAGGCATTGCATGATGCAACCTTCCCTCTTCAACAAGGGCCAGTGTGCCTCTGCCTGTCTTCAGAGGACGCGGAATGACAGCACTGCCGCTCAGGCCTGGGAGACCGGAAAAAAGGGGACTTCTTCCCTTTAGACTTAAAAGTTCTGAAGGCAAGGGTTATTTCCAAACTTGTCAGGAAAAAAAAACCCAACTGTTTAACAATTAGGAAAAATTCCAGTTACCTGGACAAGAATGCACTTACACTATTTAGCTCACTTTGAAGTGGAGGCATCCGTGCTATTTTCTTTTACTCAATAGGCTTTCAAATTGGGAGTCTTTATAAAAACCTTTCACTCACATTTTTCTCAGCCCTCCGCAGTTAGACTTTCCCATAATGAACATCTTTGTCAGCTGTTGTATTTTTATACAATCCAGAAATGAAATGTTTACCAGATCTCAGAACATTTGTGGCAGATTTGACTATTTTTTTCATTTGCATTTTGTTTCTGCATTTACCTTTTATTAAAAGCAGAAGTTAATATTGTGCTTCCCAGGGTCTGATCATTCTCTTTGATTTTAAAAAAAAAAAAAAACCACACAGGAAAAAGTTGCTGTTAAAATTATTTGTACATAGGACACATGTAAACCTTATCCTCTCGTCCTAAAGGGTGCTCCTCCACAAATCACTGAGGGAGCGATCAGCTGCTGTGCCTGTCCCGCATGCAGACAGCACAGCGCGGCGTGTCGCACCGTGGGGATCTGAGCCCCGTTTGGGTTCACTGCTGGAGGAGAATGGTCTGTTCAGCCCAGCTTGGGTCGTTTCTTAAAAAAAGAGAATTTCCACCCCATGGAAATTCCATACTCTTTTGGATAAAAAATATCTTCTGAAATCAGAATAATATGTCTGATTTCTACTTCTTTGCAGAATGGAAATTCCAATAAAAGTAATTGAAAGAAAACATTTCTATAAAGTTTATCTTCACTACTGTTTGGCACTGAAAATATGCCAAAACATTTTGCTCCAGTGGGCAAAGATGTCTTTTCCTGGAGACAAACCAATGCTATAGGTTATTAAATAAGTATTAAAAACTTGTAATACAACATTTTAAATCAAGTGAAAAAATCTATGAAAAAGGCAAGAAAGCTCAGTCTGACAGCTTTTGATTGAAAGCTTAAGTATTCAAAAGGCTTTCCAGACTGACATGTACCTGCTCAGTTACATCATTCTCTAAACCCCCCAGCTCTGTGGGCCAAAATGTCCTCAGGACGAGGAGGGCACTGAAAATGCATCTTCACTTCTTGGCAGAGTGCTCCAGGTACTTGGCCTTTGATGCTAACAGAGGACAGGAGTTACTGGCTGCCACAATGCATTAACCTTGCTACCATCCCAACCACTCACCTCTGTTGTAGTAAGGAGCGAGGTTATGGAGATGTTCCTGCCCTGGGGCTCCAGGTTTACTTTGGGCATATGGGCAGAGGTTCACCATGCAGGAGTGTGGTGCCTGCAGAGAAAAGTACACTACACAACAGACTTAGAAGTGCCAATGAATATGTCTATGCCATGTAACAATTGTGGTACAGCAATCCCTAAACTTGTGCTGACGGTAAGTCCGTAGCTCTGGTGCAAAGTTCTGTACAAATTTATCAAACCGAACCACCATCATGCAGTTCTGCACAGCCACAGCTCTCTTCAGAAGCCACTTCACCTCTCGTCCAACTCCGTGGTTGGCCCCTGTGGGGGACAGGGAGCACTGCACGCTAAATTGTCCTGAGGTAAACTGGCACCCATGTTACAGACACAAAACCAAAAAACTAGATCACTTATTTTTACACATACATTGTGAGGTTGAAGAGAGAGAGAACTATCTGTTTGTAAGTCAGGACAGGGCTACTCTGCATGTTTATAATGCTCTTCACTGACCAGGACGAGCGTATTAAGGCTCTGGTGTAATAAGTTTCATGTTTACCTTTAAACCCTCAGTAGCTCCATCAAGGTGAATGGGTTTATCCACGTCTTTGATTCCAGGCATGTACTTAAACCTCTGTTGAGTCAAGGCATGAAGGAAATGAGAGAGTCAACAAAGTCTATTAAAATAATGACAAAGGGCAGTTTTGAGTATCTACATATACTGCTTAGATATCTCATCAGACAAGTAATTCTTTGATGTCTCAACAACGCTTGGAAACACAGCTGTGGTTATTTTCATTGTAGAGCAAAGAAACACTCTCAAGTTGTCTCAAGAAACAAGTAGAATCAGTACCAGAACACGACTGATTTCAACCTCCTTGAAGAACAGAGCAACGGGAGAGGGACACTAGAAATTATAAGATGTAAAATTAGCAGTAATATTTATTGTTGTGTCAGCACCTAGTGCTGTATCTTATTGCTATGTATAAACATGGCCAAAGAGCAAGTTCCAGTACTGTTTCACTGATAGCACACCTGCTAGCATAGCTTGGCCCATGCCAAAAGCTCTCTTCAGGAGACCCCTTCAAGTCTTAGTCATCAAGCACTTCAGGGACCATCCTCTGTAGTCTATATTCCTCAGGTTTTTCTCCTTCCACCTTACACTGTCATGCACTACTATCCAGGCAGGCTTCGCATCCTTAAAACACCCCTACGTGCCATCATGCCACATCCCCAGGGTGTGCAACACAAATGCTGGTTTCATGGTATAAAGCAAGCGCTCTTCCACAGCACAGCTCCATGTTATTTCAGGTACTTTGGGTGGAAAAACATGCATGCTAGCCATAGGATCGCTTCACAGGTCTCAGAGGAGACTCAGAGCCAAGGTCTGCCCGCTATCAACATGCACAATGAGAGCATGCCGTTTTCCACAACACGGTGTGGATGGACAGAGCCAGGAAAATGAATGCACAGTGGATTTCAGTCATTTGATATTTTGGTTTGCTCGACATGAACCGCACCACTTGACCTGGTATTGAACAAAAGATTTTCAAGAAATGAAAGAATAATATTATAATTTTGCAAGAAAATAATTATAATTCTGAAGTTAACTGTAGTAAAATTTTAGTACTGATATATAAAGAAAAAAATACTTACAGAACTAGGGAGCAGAAGATGCCAAGCTTCTGCCAGACTGATGTAATATATGTTAACCAAGAATGAGAACCAACTTACAACTTAACCAATATGTTAATTAGCAAAACATGGATCTTTAAAGTCCTCTACTGAGTAGATATTTGTTTCCCTTTACACTTTAGAAACAGTAAGAAACTTGATGCTCTTCTCTGGGTATTAACAAGCAAGGAACAAAGGAAAATGCCACCCTGTCTGATGGTGATGCTGAACTTTTTCAGATGCAACAGAAATTTTTTAAAAATCTAATTGAGGAAATGGAAAATCCCAAGAAAACACAAGGTATGAGCCAAAGCTGTCCAAACAGGTTAACGTTTGTCAGCTGGGAGACAAATTAGGTCCTGTTGACCCACTATATTGTATGAATTTCAGGTCCAAGACTATATGGGTATTTTTCAGTCTGATGCTGTGGTAAACATGGACTGCTGACTAATCAGTAAAAACATTTGTCATATAGGGGTTAAAAGTTATAAATATTCTTATATGCTGCAGGAAATGTGCTGAAACTAGGTCCATAAACAATAAACAGCCTTGGAATAATCTGGCATTTAACAGAATTATCAAGCTTTTTTTTGTCAATTAATTAGTTCAAAAAGGCAAGCAACAACCATAGATTAAAGTCTCAAAACTGTCACAGGAGGAGTTTTTATAGAATGGTCCTGGGGTGACTGAACAGGATGCGGTCCTTCCTTCACCAAGGAATCTTGACCTTACATTTCCCTCTCCAATATGGAGCTCTTTGGTGCATGGTTGTGCTTAGTTTTGATCTGTGTTTTCCTCAGTCCCACTTGGGAGCAGATTCATTTTCCATTAAGTATTTAAATATGCTCTGAGTCAACAAGGATGCACTGTGTACAAAAGTGGGTCTGAGGACTCACCTAAAGACACTGTCCCAGACTGCAAAATGATGCATACTAAAGCCTTCTGCTGAAATGTGTGTTCAGCATCCCTCAAAAAGAGAAAACTTGGAAAATTAAAGTTAAAAGGGCTTCAAAACAGATGAAAGGTAGCTGGTTCCTTATCCAGCAGCTTTGCTAATGTAACATATCAAAGTTGTTGTTTTTCCAGCCAAAACTATTTCATGAATTTGACCTAAATTTGTTAATAGTTTTGGGACAACCAGAATTGCATTTTTCCTCAAATAAACTATTCATCGGAAAGAAAATTACTGCTCTTGTCACAGAACACCAGCTGCCTACCCATTCAAAAAAAAAAAAAAGCTTTAAAATCAAAAGAAGCAAAATTAAAAGTCTTAGAGTATCTCTTAACAGTCACAGAAGGCATGTAAAAAGAATAAAATGAAAAAAGAAGCAGGAAAGCAAAAGAAATATAGAACAGTATGGGATAATTGTAAAACTCAAGAGGTTATTCAGCTGAACAGTTATCATTCAGAAAATGGAAATCCAGCCCAAATGAAGCCACAAAAAAATGTGTAAACTACAGCTTGTAAAATGGGTGTTGGGAATTAAAACCGGGTTGTGAAATACATCAACTTAAGTAAGTGCGTCCTATTATCTCAAACATATCCCGCACAGCAGAGTTGTAGAGGGCTAGGAAGGAATGTGAACAGCAAGCAGAAAACCGAAGAACAAAAGACAAATTATGCAAATGTATCAGATTCGGGAAGCTGAGATTGTTGCCTCCCCAACAACTTGAATAACAGTGTTTAAATACAACTTTCTTTTTGTAGAAAGCACTGCTTTCTAAGGCTGCCTTCCAAATGCTTTCCCATCTGTTTCAACAAATGTGATAATGAGGAGGTTATGCTGCAAGCTTTAAAAAAAAAATCAAGTTATTGGTCCATACAAGGAAACACAAAGCAGGTAAAAGGTTGTGTCAGTCACTGTACTCCAAGTGAGCATAATCCTGAGTAGCCTTTCTTTTCTTATCTCCGCTTTGCATCCTAAGAGAAAAGCACTACCAATTTAGGTTTGGCCAATTTAGGTTTGAAGGAAGAACAGAGCAAAACAGATCCCTTACAACTCTGCCCTGCGTGGATGTCTTAAGCAGCTATAAAAATGAACTATGCCTGGAAAAGGATTCAGCAACTAGAAGGTTCCATTTCCCTTAATGCGAGCTGTTAATACAAGACATGTCTGAAAACCTAGGCGTTTTATTTAGCTGTGCATTCGAAATCGAGAGAGGTTTTTAACTTTGTGCAAGAGCAAGGGATGCTTTCTGTGCAGTGCTATTCCACCAGAGCAGCGTTAGGAGCACGCAAGTTGTGCCGTAGGAGCCTGACAGAAGCAATCCCTAGCAGCGAGCCTGTCACCTTCCACATCCTCTCACTAGCAAGGGGACATTGGCTTAGCTGCTGAAGCGCGAGCTGAACTCTAAACCTTTGTACCCTGACTCCGTTCCAGTGTAATTTTGAATTCCTGTAGAATTGACTAGATTTATCAATGTGTGAATCTGGGATGTGTAGTCAGAAATCCAGCCAGGACCTAGTCCTCTACTTCTACTCTTATTATTCTCAGTGCAGCTGAGATCAAAAAAAAAGTCAGGAGAATTGTCAGGACAGGAGCTGTGAGCGTTTTCCAAAGTAGGCTAAGGAAACCTTATAAACAATATTGGGATAAAAAAAAATAAGGTATATGAAAGCGTTCACATAAATACAGCGCCATGGCTTTAGGGCTAAGCTGTATCATTACAGACCTTTGATACAACATCCAACACCAGAGGCACAATATGGTCTTTTTGAAGCTGGGTGGGGTAGAAAGTCTAAGCTATCTAAATTTCCTTCAGTCTTTTCAGCATCCCTGTCATTTTCTCAGGTAGAAGAGGGTGGGGATTGTGATTCACTGATATCTATTTCCTTGATATGCTGAAAGGAGTCAAGCGGAAAGAAATAAGGTTTTATGGATAAAGACATTACAATATATGTGTTTTCTGTTGGTGGTATTTAACTTTGCCCATCCATCCCAAATTTCCAGATGTTCAGCAGTTCCCCTGGAGCAGCAAATCTAACCAGGTTTCTTTCTGAGCATCCCCCAAAATTCCAGAGAAACGGTGACTCCAGGCAAATCAGCTGTACGTGTGTATCTGGAACGAATCGCACATACCACGTATGCACCGAGCAGATGGCCTTCACCGCACAGTAAATCTGAAGTCCTCCTAATGCATCAGATTTACTACCCATCTGCAGAGCAGCTCTGCAGAGCGCAGCTGATGGGGCCAGTGCTTCCTGGGATGATGGGTCCTTGTGAGTGCTACAGCACGTGCTGCTGCCTGGGAAATCCCTGCCAAAAATCCAGCACCCTCCCCTTCTCCTTTCGTTCAGGTAATGGAGGGTAGACAGTAGTTTGTTAGAAAGATCTTTATCCTATGGAGACAGGCAAGGAGAGCAGCCGAAATTGAGCTGGAGGTGGTGATACAGCTTACATTGTTTCTGGCTTCACCTCGGCTCTGGAGATGGGAGCAGACTGGGTGCTCACCCAGCTCCCCTGCCCTCCCACCAGTATGTCCCCCAAATTTTTCCTATCCTCTGGTGGTCTGTGCAGGGAGAGGCTGTGCCGGGGTGTCCCCACAGGCACATGGCTCCGGCTCTTCTGTGCGAGTTCCTCCTGGCCTTGAGCTCTGCCCCACCATCAGCAGGCTGAGGAGCACACCACCATCACAGTCATTCAGTGCCCAATTCCTGCTCGCATTATGGAAAAGAGAGAGATGCAGCAGAATGTGCTGCTTAAAGGGTCTGAGGGACTTTCTCCCTTTCCTAGTCTAGAACAGTCCGTCTGGCTAAATACACTGCTGAAGGTGTCTTTGTGACTCACTTTTGAAGGAGGAGAAAAGTGTGCTTCCCAGGAAGGGAGGAAATCGGATGCAACAGGCAGCCCAGCAGCCCCATTTCCATTTGAATGAATATTAATTGCATTTCTTGCTGGGATATTATAGCTTTATTAATTGAGAATTACAATATTGTTTTGGCTCAGGTAGGCATCTGCCTTAATTCAAATCTGCAGAATACATACTAAATTCACTCTTCGAGAATTAAATTCACCCTTTCTTTCCTGTCGTGGTGACAAGAGAACCTCCAGGACAGTTCGTTTACTGTTTGTTTCGGCGTATTGCTGAATTTTATGAGTCAATACGTTTAATTTCCAGAAATGTGCACTTCAGTAGGAAGAACTCCACTTTAGAGCTGAAAGGCATGCGTCACGTCAATAAAGACAATATTATCACATTAGATATTGCAATGAAACATACACATTCTTAATGATTTCTTGCTGGCTTCCGGACTGAATTCCTATCGGGCATTCATTTCTCTCCTCATGCTCGCTGTCTCTTTGCTTCTGCTGCTATCAGGCAACACTATGCTTAATAGAAATCTTCTGCCTTTCTGTTAGCGAGTAATGGCTATGTGCAATCTGGCATGCGTTGGGTATAAAGAAGCTGTGAGAGTGCTTTTTCATTGTTTAGGTAAACGTTTCCTCTTTGATCCAACATCTGCCCTTTCTGCGGCTCACACAGCAAATTGATGCAGATCTAGCAGAAGGATGGGAGACATTTATAGGGTTTCCTGTTATGGAGTAATTTTGGGAGCATCATTTTCCCCTGCTCACATTTTGCCTTCAGCAACAACAATCCAATTCTTTGTGTTTTTGATGGGAAACCAATTCTTTGTCTCGCCCTTTCCTTCTAGTTCTCCCTGAAGGCTGTAGAAAGAAAGAACATGAATAACCAAGCAATGAAATCATAAAATAGTCCCGTTTACTGTTATCTTTCCAAGAACAGTGAAGGCATTAAAGTTCTGAAACCTTTTTTCTTGAAGCAAAGATTGCAGCTAGAACAGGAAATGGCACAACATAAATTCAGTTCGTGACAATTATTATAACATGAAAGGGAAATAGTATAAATCACTGATGTCAAACACTCTGTTCATTGGCTAGATCTGGCCCATTTGAGCTATTTATCTAGTTCCTGTGACAGATTCAGATTTTACACCACACGTGCTTTCATTTTTTAAAATACATGTTTCAAGTTTTCATGCTTCTGAAAAAGAGCTTCTGAATATGCGCTGAGTAGAAGCTGGTGGAAGCTCATGCATTGTTGCTTTTTTTAAACTCCACAAAACAAGGTATGTTATATTTGAAGAAACAAATTCTACCCCCGTTCATTTCAGTGGATGATAACACTTGCACCTGATGATAGTTTTTGTGGTTGATGTTGAAACGTTTCTCAGAAATTAATTTTAAGGAAAGATAAAGATGCAAAGTGGTTTTTTTTTTGTGTAAAAAATAATTTAAAAGCACATACTTTTTGAGGAAAAGGAAATAAGAAATATCAGGCACATCTACAAAGCATGCCACCTCAGTCTGACAGAATTTTATGTTAAACTCCCATGCAGTTTTAGCCATCAGTGATGTAGGTGTGAAGCTTAAAGAACTGAAGAGAAATAGACGCGTCTGGAGAACCATAAGAAAAGAGCTGTGTTGAATTCTCCACCCCAGCTGTATACAAGCATGACACACAGAGTCTCCTGGGGGTCTCCAAGTTTTAGTCACTTCAAAGGGTGCAGTGTAGTATTTTAGAATAAATAAAAGTTGCATAAAATGCATTTTTGGCTTTTCATATTCACGCAAACATGGATTTGTATTGTTATAAATACAAATAGGGCCAGCTAGATATTTTTCATAGATGAGATTTATTCCACAGCAATAACCATTTGGTCAGATATTTTATTGGCTTCTCATGTAATTTGTAGTGCATGCCTAAGGCAGTTCCTCTTGGAGACAGAATACTGCCCTGATAGGCTTTTGAACCAAAAACTAGGACCATGCTTATCTTGTACTCTAATGCATTAAAATTTACTGCTTGCTTTCCATGCTTTGAGTAAAGTTACTTCATTAGGAAGGGGAGATATATTTTTATGATGTACTCAGAAATGTAGTCTTTTGAAATGTATCATTCTTTCAACAAAGTAATTCAAGAAGTGGAGAGCTGTGAAATTTAAGAAAAAGATGACGTTTAAGAAAAAGATGTAGTCTGGAGAATGGGATATTCTATTATAGAAAAAAGAATTCAAGAATCTAAGAGTCATGTCTTCACATACTATTCCTAAATTAGCTTTGAAGTACTTTGCTTTAATTCTTACTCCTGTCTTGAAAAAGTCAATGATACACTGTGAATATCCCTATTTTTACACTGTAACTTACTGTCTGTTATGTGTAATATGGACGCCATAGAAAATATTAAAGCTCTTAGAAGTTTTGTGTGTATCTATAATTCAGTATTGCACAGGCAGAGACCTTCAGCAGAACCTTGACTTTTAACATAAAAGAAATGCTTATCAGAATTTTTTGTGTCATTATCATAGGATTTTTTCTGGTTTTTTTTATGAATATTAAATTACATTAAAAATTGTGACATTGATTTATTGCTGTAGTACCACTGTATAATACAATTTAACTTCTCTTAAAAACTAAGACTGTAAAATATTTTTTATTGTTCAGTAGAAATATATGTGATGGTCTACAGGTTGGTTCCAAACCAGTAATTTGTAGTTATATGTATATGTTCATATATGCAACCCTATTGTCAGATAGTTAACAGCAGCTAAAGGGGCAGTATGCAACCTATATACAGTCCCTCCTGATAAACAATTTTGTTGGTGTCAGCCCACAGCTAGAAACTGGGAAAACTGAAAGAGAAAGTCTCTAGGTTCCCTTAAAAAGCTGAACTTACTCCAGCCACCAGCTCTCTGAGATTGTACATGAACAAGGAAATCTTTCTTCAGGAGAAGGAGCAGTTGTGAACCCAGGAAAGCAGACCAGCACAACATATACAAAGTAAAGAATCAAATAGACCCTCCCATTCAGTGACGTGATAACAGCTCATTTAACACTGATCCTCTTTACTGCGAGCTGTACTGTTTTGTCCATGCTGATCTGGACGTCTGCCTTCATTCCCAGTGGACAGTTTGTCCCACAGATGCTTTGCAGTTCCCAGGTCCAGTCCTGCCCTCATGGCCCTGTAAACTCCACTGGTGTCTTCAGCCACAGCCTTGGCACACCAGGTCATTGCCATGGGAGCAAGCTGGAACCACTGGGGACCCTCCCAGTGGAAACAAGTGCTTACCACAGACAAATCTGTGCCTTTTCAACATCTCTTGTAGGACCAGATCGTCTCAAAATCCAAAACTGGACCCCAGACAGTTGCTTCAGATTATACCTGCAGCTTCTGGGAAGGATAGATTACACAAATGAAACTCTCTACAGGAATATTTAGGGTTGTTTCAGTAGTAGAGATCTTTCTACTTCTCTGGAACTTCAGGACATAAGCTTAATTTATATTGCAATAATTTCAAGCAAGAAAATCATAAGTATATCGTCATCTTAGTGTTATGCATTATGCCTTCTTCAAATCTACAATAATGATAGTATTTTCTCACACTCAGCTCCCACTGTTATGGCATCAGGGTGGTTAAAGCATCTCATTATAGATGCAGAAAACTCCCAATTATGTTAGTTTAGCAGAAACTAGGTCATTTGGTAGGGAAACTAAAGACAGATGGGTATGAGATTAGCCATCACTTTCTTTTAACTGCTCCTGGTTACAGGAATTACATTTTCTTCAAGCATGATAATTTTGATGGATCATCTTTGCTCTGGATTTATGCACGAAAGTATTTAAAACCTAAATAATTTCTTTATAGTGAGAGAACAGCTTCAAAAGCCAGGTCCAACTGTATTCAAAACTACACTGAAGATTCCCTCCTTTCTGTGTTCACGGTGTGTTTAACCTGGAGACTCCCACGGTGGAATTCCATCATCACAAAAGACGTTTCTCCTTGGAAATTTTGCTTTCGGCCCCTTGAAACCTGTTGAAATATGCTACTGGAATTTAAAGCCACAGAGCTGCCTTTAAAGTTACATTCCCTGTAGCAAACTGAGGCGTTAAATCAATGCGTCTATTCAAGTGAGTAAACGTTCACTGTTCTAACTATCAAGGATGCTTTCTCAGAATAGCACACAGTTACTGAGGAGAAAGTCCACACTGAAATAAATCCCATTATGGTGAAATTCAGGCCTGGCAGATGTCAAGAAGAGGTCTGACATTGGCTGTAAAAGGCCAGGATTTCACACACGCCCCTCTGCTGAGGAGATGGTATCGTTATTTATTTATGTGGTGCCATTAGTGTGCTAGGCACATCAGATGTGCTCCTTGGTTGGTGCAAAGCATCAGTGCTCCATTAATTTCCATCCTGCTCCCCTTCTCCAGGGTGCAGTTCTCTCTGCCTGGAACAGCTGGGGCAGCCATGGGAATGACGGCAGAATTAAGACCTTAGTGCTAAATTTTCACACCTCCTTATGATCCCCTTTTCTAAGCCAGAGCTTTTAAGGAACACAAAGCAGCTCTCAAGAGACACCCTATTTATTTATTTGCATTTTTATAAAACAAAAATGTGTGTTGTGATACTGTGCCAGCACTTATAGCCAACCACTGAATAGACATAAGTAAAGCACTCTGGTCATTATCAAACGTTGATAAAATTCCTATTATAAGCATGCAATATGAAAAGCAAATCAATGTCCTAATTTGCCTCAGACCTAATTGCATTGCTTCCATTCCTCTATCCTTTTTTATTAGCAGAAATGTCATCAGTTCAGGAACAGAGGACAGAATTTCAGTGGTGGTGTCCATGGGACACTGCTGAGAGTCACCCATGAACACAGGGTTGGACTAGAACAAGATGGTGACTTGCATCTGTCTCAGTCTTAGGTATTAATTATTATGAACAAATTACATTATTTCTTGTATCTCCACCTGCTTGTGCTTTAGTTTGTCTATTTGGGTATAGGATAGTATCTGGGTAGAATTTCTTGCTGAGTTTTTGTACTGGACTTTTCACTGCTGAACTGCAATCTGGGGCTCTTGATTATTAATAAAAATCAACCAACCAAACAAAAACCAACTGTGGCATTTGCAGAAGCAGCTGTTTTTTTCAGGGTGAAAGCAAATTCCCAGTAATATAGAAGTCTATCTTATAGAATCAATGTCAACTTTTAGCTAAAAATATAGCAAGTGTTGCAGACACTTTTCTCATCACATCAGCACCAAGTGACCCAAAGCAAGTCTTTTCTATTTTTTAAAACATTAAGTGTGGTTTCAAGATCAAATTCCTTTTATTCTGATGCTATGATACATCATCTAGCTCCATCTTGATACAAGGATGAATGCTCCCTCCTTCCCTATACTTGGTTTTATTTGATCTGGTGAATAAATATAGTAAATCACCAGGGAAGGGGTTGGGAGGGTGGGTTGGGGGTCTGTTGGTTGTTGTTTTTTTTTTTTCTTGATGGTAGTTAAAGGCTGGAATCCATTGTCCAGAAAGCTGTAGAGGCTCCATCCTTGGAAATACTCAAAACTTGACTGAACAAGGTCCTGAGCAACCTGCTCTAGGTGGTCCTGCTTTGATGAGGGCATTGGACTTGATGACCTTCAGAAGACCTTTCTAACACATTATTCGATAATTCTTTGAGTCTAACAGTAAATCAGAAAACCAGATGAGCAATCACAGCATCCTTATGCAAAGAAGGCCAGGCTAACTTTCTTGCTGAGATATATCTCACTCAGTTTGCTCGGGGCAAAATTGGGCCTCTATAGTTCACAAAATGGAGAGCTACTCTATCCCAGGGTACTGGGATACAATTATGCTTAAATGTAAGGTAGAATATTTAGTAATATGTAACAATGATTACACGCTACAGCAAGTAAGCTGTGGCTAAACATGAAAAGCCAAATCTGAGACGCAGAGGAGAGATGAGTTTTCCCTCAAAGCAGGACACATCCAACAGCTTCTGTACTCCTTTTTTCTGGTCCCACGGGGCCATGTTGATGTGCTACAGTGATCAGTGGCCAAGATGAAAGGACAATTTGGACTTTGAGTCGAGTTAGTTCTGTGTCTTGCTGGGAAGCTTTTCAGGGATGACTTCTATCTTGCCGTAAGGAATCGGATCAAATTGACCCAAGTAATTTTTCATAGCCACTGAACCTCCACCAGACCTACAGTAAATCTCAATTGTTATTTGATAAACAGGAATTCAGACAACCCAAAAGAAAAAGCATGTTTTCGTTATTCTCTTCTCTGGTTCTGACTCAGCTTAACTAATCGTTATTTCCTACTTCTTGAGCCAAATTATCCCTTGCTGTAACTCTTTCAAATTAAATGGTGCTACCAAGGATACCATTTCATAAAAAGAGTTACAAGGTTCAAAAGGGGCCCTACACATCACCTGTTCTAACCCCCTGCATAATAGAAGCCGTGGGACTCATCTAATTTCTAGCTCAAACCCAATAAAGCATTGTCTTTGGCGTAATCCTCATTTTAAAATTTCTGATGGCTTAGAATCCATTATTTCTCTCTGCAGTTCTTTTTCTGTAGTTAATGACCCTCAAATTGAGAAGTGGATATTTACTTTTAGTCAGATTTTTTCAAGCTTCGTCTTCTAGCCCCTACATCTGCTAGAATGGAGAACTCCATGAACAAATTTTTATCCTTCAAGCAGGTACTTCAGGTCCCCTCCATCTTCTATCAGATGTGCAAAGCAGGTTAAGCTCCTTACTATGTGGCATTTTTTCTAATCCTTTCATTATTCTTCAAATGTTCCCTTAAGCTATTCAACAGGGAAAATCCTGAATTTCTGTATTATTCATGAATTAGAACTGAACACAGTATTTCAGCAGCCATCATATCAGTGCCAAATACAAAATATTACCTACATACTCTATATACCCCTTTTTAAAGATCAAAGCAATCACATTTCTTTAATGGAAGAATGAAAAATTACTCTTAACACATTCAGTTGAGATAAGCCAAAGTATTACATTCTGTTCTAAATGGATGCTTAAATACTTTATATAAAATGGGGGGCGGGGATCAGCCAAAGTGCTGATCTTTATCTCAGAATATCCTAAAGACCAGGGTAAAAGTATCTCCACTTAGATGCCAGATGTGGGTTTAAATTCCTGCTCCATAGGTTTACTAGGAATTCCTTCCCAAACCAGCCTAGCTTCAGAAGCTGACGGACATCTGGACGTCTCATGTGGACGCAGTTGTCTTCCTCCATCCCTCCCCTGCTAAATGAAGTGCTGAATTCTCTTGTGCTGAGACTCTTTTTACGGTGTTTCCCACAGGGCCCCTGTTCAGCATGCAAACTTCTGAGGACTGAATATGCACTGTACCTCAGATGTCCCCCTCAGTGCCCAGATTCCCTTCACTTCAAGCCGTTTGAAGGCATGGATTTAAGACAAGCTCCAGATAACAAGAAGGTAAAAACCTTATTTTGGAACCAAGCCTGCCCCTGACCCTTTTGGCATAGCCAGGAACGACCCAGCACATATGAACACAGAGAAATCTACCAGGATCCATCATAGGAAGTCCTGATTTCATGTGTAGCAAGACACTATAAGCTGTGTAGACAGATGAGTTAAAGGCATCCTCTTGCCAGATTCATGTCATATTGGGAAGGTGGAACAGCTGCTTTAACCCAGTCTCTGGCCTGCCATCCTCTAGACTGCACAGACTATGTGCTCCATCCTTCACACATCTGTATCGCCTCATGCATTAGGTTAGATAGACCCACTAATTCAGTGTTGTAAATTCCAGCAGAGAGCAGAGACTGCAAACGGGAACCCTGCAGGTCTGAGCTCTATTCATGAATTTAACCATAAACCATGGTCCCTAATGCTCAGTCACCATAAACAGTGCTTTTGAGGAACACCCAGAAGACGTGTAACAATATCTTGCAGGGCACAGTGAAGTCAACAATGCAGTTGTGGGTCCTGGACTCTTGACCCAGATGTAAATTACATGTGGGTAATAAGAACTACAGCTTACATGAAAGTGACTTCCTCTGTCTGACTTTAATTGTTTTATGGAGATGGATTGCTTTGGATACCTCACTGCTTCTTCAGCAATAGCCATCGGATTTACGAAACATCCCAAGATTTCCTACTTTAAAGAAAGTGCATGAGCATCTGAGCAGATCTTGGGTTCTCTGCCTTAAGAGTCATGCAGACACTTGCAATGATGTATGTTAGCAAGTTTTAAGTCACCTAGCTAATCATCACCGAGCAGCTACAGAAACATGGAGCGTTGTCTAAGTGCATGGCATTAACATTTACAGAATGGCTTTTGCAGCCCCTCTGGACGGCGTGCTGCTGCAGCTACATTGCCTGCTGTACCCACAGTAGCTATGCTAAAGCGTTTTAGGTATTACTCCCTGTGCTATAAGCACAGCAATAGCTTCAGTATAGACGTTCTCTCAGGTGTTGTTTTTTTTTTAAGCTAAAGAAAAGGTCAATGGCCTGATTGGTTTGTCATTATAATTTGCAGCAAATCATCAACTGAGGTAAATAAATGTCGCTGTATTGAATTCAGGGGAACATATCTTCAGCAGGAGGACTTGAAAGGTAGGGGGGGATTTCTTTTGAAGATAGTGATATGAGCCGAGGATAAAAGACATGAAAGACCCTTCAGTACTACTGCTAATCTCTCCTCTGCCATTACAGGATTGCTCTGCTATAAGCACATAACTGTACCCGCCTTCCTTTAGTAAAAAAAAAAAATGAATAGGTTTAATTGAATAAAAAATAAAAAAGACATCACATCCCTTAAATGTAGCATTTCTGACCCTCTTTTAATTTATTCAGATGTTATTCAGAATATAAGTCTTTAAAGGTTTGGTTTTAATTTGAGAAACAGTAGAAAGGGAGACCTCTCATCTTTGCTGGCAGGGTAGAAAATCTGTAAAATCATGCAAGTGTTTTAATGTTGGAAGTAGGGTCAGGAGCAGACAAGAGGTTTGAAACTCCTTTACAAATAACATGAGTCACTTACTTTAAGTGTAATGCTCATGATGGCTGTGCTACATTGCAGTAAGTGTCACTGTAGGTTGTTTTAGCTGTGAAATACATCAGAGGTGTTTCATAACTGCACAGTTGGCTTCCTTTTCACTGGTGAGTATGACCTCTCCTCCATGGCAGAAGCAATCCACTGCAGAACACAATGTGAAAACTCCTAGCTTAAAACAATAAAAAAGGTTCAGTCTCTCTTCTGAAGAAGTGACAAAGTCATCTTGTGTCATGTTTGTAAAAAAATAGTCTTTCAGTGGTGCAGTGGGACTGATAAGATTTGAGGCCTATTTTCTGTTCCAGCACCAACTTCTTTTTTGGCTGTAGGTAAGTAGTTTCAGATGCATTTACACCAAGAGTCAAATCAAAATCGGAGCTACGTGCCTTATCATGTTTCCCGTGAAAATTATTAAAACCCTTAAATTCCAGTTTGAACAACTGTGTAAACTGAGCTGTGAAAAATTCTGGTATACATGGGACAGCCCAGTTAGGAGTTAGTTGTACCTGAAGTCTACAGGCATCCTTGGTCTCTCAGAGGTTGTAATACTGCTCCAGAACTTTGCATGGCTAGACTGTACACTGTTAGGTGTTTCTATAACACTTAGCACAGTTAGCTGAAAATCCAGCTTGAGGCCTTTGGAACGCTTCAGCACTAACATCCAGACTAGTCTTAGTTCTAATTTTCATTAGCAAATTGTCAAATGGAAAATGCAAAATGCATCTTTTATCAAGTGGAGAACTGCTTCAGCATTACTAGTTTTATTTTATTAGCTTTTGCTATTTTAGGAAGTTTTCTTGGTTTTGTATTGTTTTTTCTGTCTTTTAGATTGTGACTGCCCGTGTTTCATTTCTGACGTAATTAAATTTTGTATTGCAGGATGATTGATGCTGTATACATTAGGTTATAATATATAGCTATAGAAAAACTAAAGAGCATTTAGATACTAAAAACACCAATTATATAGACTTACCTAAAAAACTAAGCCCAGTTTTTTAACAGAGTGATCTAAAAAAGGAGGAAGATAATAAATTGTTTTGAACTTTATCTCCACTTGCTAAGCAATTAACTGGTCTCACACCTTCAAGGAGGTGTGCTGTTCACTTCCTCTCTACAGGAAGGGAATGGCCATGCTCAAGCATAGAAGTCTAAGACAGATTTCAGGACACAAAAATGAGCTATCAAATGGTCTGTGTTAACTTAATTACCCATATTTAACTTAATTTGTCTTTATCTTTCCATAATATATTTATAGACTTCAGTAAGAACCCTCCCTGGTCATTATTTTTATAGGCTTTTTATTTCTGTGAAGTAAATAAGAGTTACAGAGAAAGATACAGGATAGGACATTAATGCAAAATAAAGAAAGAAAAAAATTAAAGAAATAGTAGATGAAATCAAACACTTCAAGGACAATAACAACCCTCTTTAATTTTGGTGGGGCTAGGATTTCACTCTGTCAGCACTAAGTTTCTTTACTGCCTTCTCTTCAACTGAAAAGGCCTGAATCAGACTGCAGAATGAGGACACTTGTGGAATTTAGAGATATTAAAGTATGTACTTAAGCATGCATGGTGGGATACAGAAAGCTGCCAGCTCTAAAGAACGCTAAACTCATTATGAAATTTTCTGAAAGAGAGAAATCATCAGCAAATCTCAAAGGGCCAATTTCTGTAAGGCTGAACGCACTCAGTACTCCTACTGAATTAAAAAGAAGTTCAAATTAGAGAGGGGCTTGGGGTTTGCTTTGGGGGAGAAATGTAACAGTGAGAATAATTTAACCATTGGAGGCCTAAGGATGTGGCAAATTCTCAGTCTTGCAGTGCTTGAGGCGTTCCAAAAAAGCAGTGAGAATCAGACTGAAACTGTGGTTATAACAAAGGTATCGTTGGTTGAAGATGTGTGCAGTGAGTTGTGCAGGAGGCCAGAGCAGGTCCTTCAAATCATTGTTTGAAATCATGCACTCAACATCTTATGGGGAAGGAACAAAATGTGCAACTGATCTGGTCTAAATTTAGCTGCATACAATCTAGTTACCTAGATTAAATAAGTTATCCTCATTCCTAAAGAGTCAATGGAGGGAGATAGTAAGATGAGGTGCCTTCAGGAGGTGTCTGTTTCTCTCCACTGACTCTACAGGAAGATCAGGATGGCTGAATTACATTGATTAACTGGTAAATGGCAAAATGAATTCAATCAATCATCTCTGCTTATGGCAAAGTAATCCTTTGGTCCTTTTTAGTTACTGAATGATGATTTATCTTTTCAGTTCCTCTTTTCTGGGCCTGTTGGGACTCTGGGGTTACCCCTGATTTATATTGCATAAGGAAAAACAGCACCTCTCCTACTGCATTCGCTGAAAGGGCTGATGGTTTTCATCCATACATACAACATGCAGTGAATTTGTACAACCAGGAGAAGAGACAAGGTAGATACAAACTACTGAGATATTTGGTTTATTTGCATAGAGTTCAATACCTACTTTTTATTATTTACAATGTTATATTATTTATAACGTAAAAATAGGAAGGTTGGACCTCAGCAGTATACACTGACTTCAACAGAGGATCTGGTTTGTGTTAATTTGGTACCTGCCGGAAAAAGGAACATGGCTATTTTTGTTAGGGTGGACACATCCTTTAAGGCCTATTCTTCTTTTATACAAACATCGAACTGCAGACCTAATCTCCATTGCTCTCATGAAAGGATAATTCACTTTGCAACACCTGTCCTACTTTAGCAAATAGACATCTCTTGCAGCTAATTTTAACAAATTCAGAAATACATGAGGAAATGTAAAATATGTGTTGTACGATTTGCTACAGGTCATGGAAGAACTGTTGGCTTTTATCCTTAGATACCTGATTTGTAAAAGAACATACAATACCGTTAAGCAGCTCCAGATCTTACATTTCCTGCATTTAAATTATCTTATTTTGTACTTAATGGGAGTAGTCCGGTACACAAAAATTACTCCCATAAGCAAGTTTTCACACTAGCACTTCTGTTTCAGCTCTGGAGGACTCAACTCTGTGGGTAGCCGGTGCCAGTTGCCCATAGATAACTAACCAGAATAAATGATATCTGGTCCTGCTATTCTCCATGTAGAGTGTCTGAGAAAAATAAAGCCAAGTCTTGAAATAAGGGAAAACAAATTTTACTCTGCTAGCTTTGGACCTATAGGACAAATTCATCTGTTAAAAACCTTCCCACACAATTTGAGTGGTGCATTTTTGTTCTTCAGAAATGTTTTTCTGGGAAAAGGGAATTCTTCTGCCAGTGGATTCACCTTCACGTGTATCATTCTCCATGGGGAATAGCCAGAAAGCACTGAAATCAGCAACACAGATAGCAAACCACCCATGGTGCTGCTCTAATTTGGCAGGGGGTTGTTTCCAATTAAGAATAGGCAGGGTCTTGTTGCTTTATTTTACCTGTCATCTAGACACCTTCCTCTTCTCTCCTAAGAAGGATGGTTTTATTTATTTTAGACAATTTAAGTGAAAGACAAAGGAGTCTATCCTTTGATTGCAGTATTTTTACACGAGGGATAAAGCTGATCCTAACCATACAAAGAAAATCAAGTTCAGATATGGCTTTTTATCGATTGTGCAAAATGAATGAGGAAAGTACTTAGGAAAGGGCTCACCCAATGTAAGGGCTGATAGGCAAGATGGATCTTCTCTACATGGCTTCGCTAGTTCTGAGCTTATGGCTTGAAAAAAAAGTGTTCAATTGGCAGAGGATACATGGAAAAGCCCCATTCTACTACCTCAGCCTGAGATCTGTGGAAAATTCAGTGTTAATTATTTCTGCCTTCTCAGAATTATTTGATTTCTTTGATTTTGCACAGCGTTTCCCAGAGAAGTAATATAGTCATACAATGACATAGGTATAGTCCGTTTCAAACTCGGTTTTGTTCTGGTGAAGGGTGTTAGCAGTCAACTCATTTCAAAGGAATTTTGCTGTGATGCAAATGCGGATGATTTCAACGTATCCATAAGTATTTAAAAATATGGGAGCTTGTTTAACCCAGGGATGGATCAATTTAATGAAAGCTATGACCTGAGGGCTAATTTAGCTGAATCAACTCTTATTTTCTTCTAAACCAAATCTCTTTGGTTTGGAATAAGTAAATTAAAAACAAATTTGAGGTTACCAAAATGAGAGCATCCACATAGGAGTCTGCACTGCTTTAATTAAACTGATGATATAAATAGGTAAGAGTTAATTTTAGTAGAACTACAAGAATTTGTAAAAGTTATCTAACATGTTGAAAGCATGCATGTCTTTAGCCTGATACCTGTTGGTGCACTTACCTGGATTCAGTGGAGCTGATGAACAGGAAAAAGCTAGACCAGAGAATTAGGAGGAGCAAGGGTTTGTTTCATTCGTCCATATTACATACAGGTTTTATGAACACCTTGAACAAATAAGCAGTTAAAGAAAGTATACTGTTTCAGTATGCGGCCATTAAATACAAGTGCCGTGAAGAGGTCCCGAATTATCAGCAGCTGAATCTGTTGTAAAGCACCAACTGTGAAAATTGCATTCAAAACCATGACCTGGTACTTGGACTTTGGACGAAGCAGTAAGCTATGCTAGGAGGGCCATACAGTTTGCTACTATTCTTGCAATACAATTATAAGCTTGTAAAATAGACCATATGTCTGACAAGTATGTAGTCAGGCCCAGAGTTTTTCAGCAACAATCAGTTTATTGAATGATGTATTTTGTATTTAGGTACTCAATTTCAATTACCTAAATTTTTTGCAAAAAATGGGTGAGGAACTAAGAAAAATTAAAACACTGAATCTTTATTTCAAAGTACTGTTAGAAAAATATTTTTAAATTAATAATATAGCAAACCAAAACAGTTTGGACCCAACAGAATACTTCAAATTGATTGCAGTAACATTTTTTCCTTTTTGCCACACGAAAAGAAAAAAGTGCCCTATTTCAGTCTGAACTATCTTTCCTCCTCTTCCCTTCTATTTCTTATTTCAGAAAATGAACCAAACCAACCCTTAATTTGCACAGCTCCACCCTTATGTCAGGATTATTTTTTTTCTGACCATCAATAACTAAGACCAACTTATGCTGAGAGCAGAGCCATTAAATGGGCAAACAGGAGGCGAATGTTGATTCTGGGGGGTTAGTGGTAGGGATATGTCACCAAAGAGCTTTGAAAGAAATAGTGGCACAGATTTGCATCTCCTTTCTTTATGTGTTAGTCTACATTTTCCAAGTACCCTTTTAGGTGGGAAGAATTTACTCATATGCTGTGTGAACCTGCTGCCTGGATCCATGCCGCTTTGCTCTCTGCAGAAGGGATAACAGCAAAACTGGATGACGAATTTCTGAAACAGCACAAAATTCCTGCAACAAAACTACAGAAAAAGTCTCAGATGCCTACGAGGATCTACTTTCCAGCCTGAAGGAAGAGCAGCGTGAGCAGTGTCTGACCAGCTCATTCGCACCTGGAAGCCTCTCCCCAGTCTATCAGGGGTTTTCACAAAGGCCTGTGTTGGCTCAGTTCTGCTTTCTCTGGCTGTATCTATACTAGGAAATTAAACAGAACAGCACTGGCGTGTTATTATCCATGCTGTTAAATAGTTGGCACATTCCCTGAAGCAGTTTTGTCCCAGTGCTTTCCCAGAGAACGCCCAGACAGGGGCACAAGACATTCACATCAGGCAGTACGGATCCAGCCAGCCTCTTTTGGGGGCATTTAGCCATTAGGATGTGTACTATGTTATATCCATAGGCCTGTATCAGAGATTAGTACCTTGGTCCTTTTATTTATAGTACAGTCCCTGAGACAAATAGGAATGAATTAAGAGTATTTTTCCAAGTATAAAATTGTTTCAAAGCCTCTAAATACTACTAATTGTCAAAAAGCTTGTGCTTTTAATAGTAATCCTTTCTAAAATGCGTTCTAAATGCTTACAGATGACCTAACTCTGAAATGTAATACTAATGATTGAATTGTCAAAATAAAATCAGATTTAAGACTTTCCTTTTCTCTGCTTCCCGTGCTTTAAAATGAACAGTGCCATGGACCTGTTAGAGACCTTTTCTGTTGCATGGGAAGCATCTTCCCATTCACCGTTCTTGTGATGGAGAAAAGTACAAGACCGCCTGTGTGAAGCTATTAAAGAAACCTGCAGCAGACTGAGCTGCTTGGAGATGTTTGGCCGGACAACATAGGGTCATGGTTTGAGAGAGAAGGAGAGGTGGAAAAGTGAGTAACTGCACAAATAGATGTTGAAATGGGAGTTACTATTTAATATCGCTGGATGCAACACCAGGGCTTTGCTGCTTAAGTGCCCTGTAAACCTGTGCTACGTGATGATCTGAGTGCACCGGGATGAGATATGATGTGTAAGAAAGGCAAAAACCCCATGAGAGTGGGGCAGGCACTCCCAGCTCCTCACCTTCGCCAGCCTCCAGCTGCTCTGGTCCTGCGCTAAGCACATCTTTCAATGGAAAAAGGGCAGTGATTTAAGGAGAAATGTAAGAGAAAGAGGCATAAGTTTCTGTTGTTATTGTTTTAAAAATACTTTCCTTTGGGAAAACCTGTATAACGGACTGATGTTAAATGTGAACAGAAGTTCTTACAAGTAGAAACAAGACATTCAGACTATAGGTCTACCAGTAAAGTAATCAGTACCAGGGCCTGATACCCTGCCCTTGAGGCCGGTTGGCATGGTCTGCCCATATTCATCCTGTTAAACTGTCTTAGTCTCCAAAGCAGTCTGTTTTCACCCAGACTGGCTACTGGGCAGGTTCCCAGCCTCAACTTTGAAGTGAGAGAGTGTTGGGCGGCCACTGGCAATGCTGAACCGGGGCCCATGGTCTGGTCCTATTTAGTTCAGTGGGGCAGATGTAGCCTTAAAGTATACATCAAGTCATCTGTTGCCTTAATTCCAAGATTTCAAAGGATTTAGGCCAGAAGGAAACTTGCCCTAAGCTGTGCATTCTTGCAGCATGCTCATTATCACATTTGCCTTTGACTTGCACAGCTGTAAATCCATGGAAACCAGAGTAATTCAGGGATGAATCAGGTCCATTATCTCCTTGTGTTTGTACAGCACTTAGCACAATGGTGCCCTGATCCTGATGGGAATTCATGTTATTTTAGGACAATCAGAGCTTTCATTCGTTAAAATAAAGTATATTTTTAGCCAGAGCCAGCTTCAATGGCAATGTATAGGGTGAGGGGAGTGTGTAAATGAAGGGGAAGGCACAACTGATCCCCCACCACATGACTCTGAGCACAAGTATCATATGCCTAAGAGATTATCTCCTCTCCTGGGCAGTACAGTCATGAAAATATGACCAATGGGGACCTTGGAAGCTCAGACAGAAGATAAAGAGCACAAACTCGGAAATTATCCCTTCTTTTTTAAGTAAGTTGTGTCATTTAGGAAAAGAGGAAATGGATTCAAGTTGCACCAGGGGAGGTTTAGATTGGATATCAGGAAAAAGTTCTTTACAGAAAGGGTTGTCAAGCATTGGAACAGGCTGCCCAGGGAGGTGGTGGAGTTGCCATCCCTGGGGGTATTTAATAGACGGTAGACATGGTGCTTGGGGCCATGGTTTAGTGGTGGTTTTGGCAGCGTTAGGTTGATGGTTGGATCTGATGATCTTAAAGGTCCTTTCCAACCTGGACAATTCTATGATTCTATGATTTTTAGGTTGCTCGGGACTTGAGGCCCAATGTCTGATTTTGGAGTATTTGGGGTTAATATTGGTATATTTAGTATATATATATACTAAATATAGTATATTTTTGGAGTATTTGGGGTTAATATTGGTATGTTTAGTGCCTTTGCTGAAAAGTAATAAATCAGATGCCGTGCCATTGCTTTCCATGGAAAGTTAGATCTCAAAGATGTGATTTGCTCAACACTATTTTTTCCCCACATGCAAATAAAATGAACCAGGAACACTTGAAAAAGCAAGCACTGTGCTTGCTCCATGTTCAGAGGTGCTTGTTTCAGCTCTTTTATGAAATCTTGTTAAGACCAGTAGGTCTTATAAATTCTAATGAGATACATATGTGGAACACATATAAAGACATTACACATGTCTTACAAAATATTTGCTGTATAAAGGATCCAACCGTGTGAAGTTATTATTCAAAGCAGAGGTAAGTCCTCAGAGAAGACAGAAAAAAAGCAGCAGTTGCAGATCATAATCCTAGCAGTGCTTTTTGCTAGTTCCTGTGAGTTAAAAGCCGAAATGCATGTTTCAGCTTCAAGTTATTTTCACAGACATAAATGGGGAAGATTGAATATCAGCTGTCATTAATCTCAGTGTCCTGACATGACAAAATCACCATTACTCCCAGTAAATGTGATCTGATGCTCACAGCTTAGAAACATTAGAAGCACATATTTTTACAACGGAAAATTATGAGCAATTATTGCTAGAGTTGTAACAACAAGTTCTAAAAACTGACATGTGAAACTAGGGAGCCGGCTTTCCAGTCCTAACTTACCCACTAGGAAAACATAAATGCTAAGATTAAGCTGTTACAAAGCCACCAGCTTGTTTTTCTTCAGGCCACTTTATTATCTCACTGAAACATAATCTTAAAAGTCCGATACTGTTCTTCATTTCGCGGGCAGGCCCACTAATCCTGCTTTACTTAATAATTAACAGAACAACATTTTGTTCCACGTGAGGGTAAACTATTTTGGGCGTGACTATTAGGGAAAGGTCTGGCACTTCCATAGCTCTAAGAAACATTTGTTTCCTTCCAGAACTGAGTTGCCTGTGCAGGTCCCGTTGTTGTCCGAATAGCGGATTCCTTACCCGGTGTGCAACAGACCAATTCTCACACGCTCAGGAGAGACATTGATTTATTTCAGAGTTGCACAAGGCTGGGTGCTTGGTGGCCTTCCACAAATCAAGCACACCACAAATCATCACCGCGATACCCTTTATACACACAAATTACATAATCATACGCTACCAGTTGCCATGATTGGTTAGCAATTAGCATATAATTATAATATCTGCTTAGTCATTTCTCACACTATTGCGCCTGCGCAGAGAAAGGGTCCTCACCTGGACGAGGGTCTTCCTGACCCATGGGCGGGTATTTTAGTATTATAATGAAGGTAGTTCAGCTAGGGACCTCTAAACTACTGCTTGCTTTGACAAGTTGGCCATATGCATAAGAAAACTTAATTAAGTCTCAGAATCTTTGATCTGGACCCTGGTATTCCAGGAAGTGTACCAGAAACACTTAAGATCAATCGCTTTGATTTTCATCTTTTGGCTTTTGACTTAGCAATTGTTCATTGTTTTTCAAACTAGCTCAGCCTGCAAAATCCATGGTTAATTTTAACTCAGCAATAAGTACCGGATAACTGATATCACCTTCAGTGTGAACGCAAACCGAGGGGCTGTGCTGACAAAGGAGCACTGTGCCATAGAGTTACCTGATGGTGTGTGCCCTTTCCCTCTTGTCTGTGTATTTGTTGTAGCACATCTGGAGTGCCGAAGCCTGACAGCCTGGCTTTAATGTTCCCATGGCTGTGTCAGAATCCACAAGTTGTTGAAGGCCTTTGCCTTTTAAGAACGATGATGTTTGCACTTTAGTGTATCAAATTAATTGTCGTGGTAGCATCATGCAAATTCCATATGAAAACCCTTCCTTGTAGATCACAATAGGTAGGTAGACCACAATTAAAAAAATAAACATATTTTTTTTACTGGCAATGTATGTTGCTGTAAGTTTCTGCAAGGCTGCTTTTCAGCCCAGTGAAGCAGTCAGTCATCTATGATCTATTTGCTTTGCAAAATGATGAGATTCATCTGCCCTAACCAAAGTAATTAAAAGCAACGTCTCTAGGTTTGGACTGGCCACACTAGGCTTCTTTTATAATCAGTAAAAGGGAGTGAGGCTCATCTGATATGTCTTGAGACCTTTTCCTGTGCAATGAGTTACTCTGTGTCCTGGTTTGAGGACCATGACACTCTGTGAAGATGCCACCCTCCAGTCCTCCTTCTGACGTATGTGTGGTGATGAGGGAAAAAACACTATTTCTTGAGAAGTGTTTTTATTTCCGTTACTTACTAATGCTGCCACAAAAAAGTATAATGAATTTGTATAAGCCATCTAAATTCAACACAAGAACAGAAGACACAGAAATCTCACTCAGAAACCTCACATTTACACAGATGGAAGATATAATTCCTTCTCTCTGTACCAGCCACCATCAAACACATAGGCTGGGAGACGGATGACAGGGTGATACCCATCACCACCAGCATCCCGCTTTCTGACGCTTGCCTGAGGAGAGCTGCTGGAGATCAGAGCACAGCTTCACCAGGTGGCACAGCACAGAAAGCGAGCTGGGAGGGATGTGCTATCTCTGGAAATGCAAAGGATATCAAACCAAGACCTATGCCACCGCAGCTCAGAAACTGGGCATAGGTTTTATACCCTCCAGGTGGAGGTGCACCACACCAGGGCAGATTCCTCAATGGACTAAACAGCAGCCAGAGCACAAATCTTTTATATCATCAGGGATCCATGAAGGAAATAATAGGTTAAAGCAGCAGAATTCCTCCAAAATGTGCTTCTTCAGCAAATGTTAAAATAAAGCATTGTAAACCTGAAAATGAAGCTAGTCAGCATCAAATGAAGCTAATCAGCAAATTCCTTTTATTAACAAAAACTGTCACACAAATGCTACTAAGAATTAGAAAAAAAACCAGTGAAATCTAAATAATACTAAGTATTTAGATTTAAACTTGTTAGAATACTAAATATAAATTATTTAATCTAATAAATTCTAAAGAGCAAATGTTAAAGGATACTGAGAAATAATCTCTTATTCTATTTACGGTCCCAAGCAGCGATGCTCGTAAATGTGTGTTATTTTATAGCAATGAATTTTCAAGCAGACAGACAAAGGTTTAGATTCTTAGAGGTCTGAGTAAATCTACTTGCTGCTAATACAGCGTTTAGCCCTGCCTCCATCCCCCTCCGTCACCACAAAGCAGTCCAGTAACAATATTGCTCTTAATAACACATCAAATTATTTCAGTTTACTTCATCACTGAGAGTGACAGAGCAAGACACCATATACTACGAAACAAGGAGGACTAGCGGTATTTGGTGTAGCAGGATGCCTTTCTGTCATGGGCACACCTGTGTTCCCCACCAGCACCGTATCTGTCACGAATGGGTGATTTAGATCACTGAAAGAACTACTGTCAAAAGTGTTAGCAAAGCAGTTTTAACATGATGTTGCAAAAGTGCAACTTAACAAAGTTTGCTGGCAAGGTTTCCTCTGTTAATTACTGCGTGGGAAAACACACAAAGGAAAATTAAGTTACACTCGAGTTAGAATGATTCACAGCGAGACTGAGGAAGCAAAGGGTAAGGAAGGCCCTCCAGTCGAGTCATGAGGTTCAGAAAGGACTCCCTTGCTTTCTTAACTCCTTCTCAGAGAGGAGTCTAGGTGTGGCTGGATCCAGACTTAGTCCCAGACTTGGTCAACGGTTTATGTCTAAAGGATTGTATATGTTTCATTATCATCAATTCAGCATGCAATCAATGTTACCAAGGCAAAATCAAAGTTATCGTACCACAAAGTCAGGCACAATATCGGTCACTTACCAAATATCTGCTGTTGGTAAAAGGTCTCTTTGCCTCAAGGACCAACCTTGAGAGGTGTCCCAGATCAAGGGGCGATCACCACCACGCAGCCACGCTGCCTAGCAGGGAGAGCTCAAAGGCAGCTCACTTAGGCTATCATATTTATGGCATAAGTGGTTGGCTTGTAGTCAAATTGCATGCAATGGAAAAGGTGCACATGAGACTCCTTGTACCCACAACTTACTTTGTTTTTTGATAAATGAGTTTTAGAAAAGCCACCGGTTATTTATGCATTAATCACATGATTGGTGGTGTTCCAAACTCGTCTGTATTGATGTTTACTGTGTCCTTTGTGGGGTTTCGGAGAACAGGTAGAACTAGAGGAGTTCTTGGCCTGGCTACAGCTCAGGCCTTCACCTCCCTTGGAACCCGTACCAAACTACCGCTAGTTTGGTTAAGGGGTTGAGCTCATCCATCACACTCCACCCTGACACTACAGTCAATCCACTTTATCAACTCATAGAGTGACAGTATGGTTACCTCTTGCCTCTGTGTCATAAATATGTGGCATGTTGCAGATCAGTGGTAAGAGTCCAATTATTTGATAAGCTGTTTAGTTTAAGTGTCATAACTAATATTAGTTATATACCATTTTACAGACAGAATCAGTTGGTTGTCTACATTTTACATGCTGGATTGAGGTAGTTTGTTTCATCTTTTGCCAAACTTTGATATACAGAATGATTATAAGCAATGAACATAATAAGTTCAAAACTAACAAAACTACAATTGGATGCAGCATCAAATTCAAAATTCCAGTTACTTTTGGTGACCATCCAAAAAGATTTCCCCACCAGTGATGTTGTCCATCTTTCTTCACTCTTTCTAGGACATGGTGTATCTTCTCTGCATCACTGCATCATGATGGATGGTAATCAGCGTTCTTTGTCTGTTCTTTCAATTTTGTTTTAGCAATTGACTCAGGTCATCATGTTGCAACAGTTTTCTCACCAATGTGAGATTCATTCGAATGGGGGTAGACAATAAATCTTGATACAATGAGTAGTTAGATTGTAGCAATTGGTGGGTTGTGATAGGAGCTGAATAGTTAATGTCACATCCCATAATTCTGGTAAAATTACAAATACATATATTTGAGTGATTATTTGTCTCTACAGTGGTGTTGTCCATAAATATAGAACCACAAAGGGTTCTCATACAAACATATCCATTACCAGCATATATAAGTACAGTCTCAGGGGCTTCATCAGGATGTATTTCAAAATGACAAATATTTTTTTCAGTGTTAAGATAAATGTCTTGGGCCTTAATGACATTACTTTCACAAATAAATCCTTGTTGTTCCCATACAACACACACATCAGCATCAACACTTAGCCATTTGTTCCCAATTTGTTGGGCCCATACTCTATGTTCTAATGGATAAGGTACAGTTCCATTGTGATTTAATCCCAGTGCAATGGTTGGGTATATGGTATATACTGAAGTATCGCATATTGCCAACAAAATCTGCGGCTTTACTGTCAGTGGGGTCATAGGTAATATTGACCAGATGCCACCAGAACTGGAATTCCCTTTCAAATTCAGTTGCATTATCCCAGATTACTTTTCAAATTTCAGTGGCTAACATGCCCTCTTCACCTTCTCTTACAATCACTGCCACAGTAGATTGTACCCGCAATTGGGCTTGAATACAACTAAGAGCGAGAGAGACATTAATTTGGGCTGTACCTAGTGTGTTCACAATTAGCTGGTGGTCCCTTTCATTAATTCTCTCCTGTTGAGGTAATATATTAGATAAGAGCCGTTGGCTAGTTCCCAGTGCCATCAAAGATGACCGCAATGGGTACTCTAGCTTATCCAAATCACTTGTTGCCAAGCTTATTTTGTTTGCTAAAACTTCAGCGTCTATGCTGTTTAACACTCCTAGTTCTGTCCCCAGGATGACAGTCACATCTCTCCTTGATTGTTTTGGAGAGGTGAGGGTTTGCCCGTGCAACCATGCTAACCATCCTGTATAGGATGTATTCAGGAATGGTGAGCAGGCAGGTTTAATTGCAGAGAGATTAACCTGCATTGATAGTTCCACTTGTTTGAGGGACCATGATGGATTTAATAGCACTTGTTGCTGGCCTGTATATCTGATGGCATTGGGTCCAATTTTAGAAATCAGTAGGTATGTAGTTTGGTTGGTTGTGGGTAGGGTAGGGAGTAGATTGATAGGCAGTAGGGGTAACTGTTGGAGTAGTGTGAGGTCTGGGAATAGGTGTTAGCATGACCTTTAAGGATAGTCTGTTTCTATTATTTTTCCCTGTATCTGCAAACACGTATACTGCTTCCATAGTCGTGTCACTAAAGAAGCAGATAATCATACAAGAGGAGCATGAGGAACAGTTTGCTCTGCTCTTTGAGTTTGATTTGTCCTTTTGATGATCACATAGGTATTTCCCTTTAAATAATTTGTTACATTACATTCAATTGAGATCCTGTCACCCAGTGCAGCAGAAATAAGGTGACTTTTATTTGTTTTTATCATTATATGCTTACTACTGATTGTCATTTATGGTTTTTCCCGATATTCTTGTATTCCCCTCAAATCTAAACATGTGTGGTGCAGTGCGTTATAGTTACCACATTGACTAGCAAGAATAAAGGAAGCGAGGGTCTCCACCCTGTGCGTTGGGCTTGTTGGTGTATGAACCAAATTTGGTTCATGCTGGCGATGATTACACCTGTGAGGAAGATAAGCAATCCCTTGATGGTTAACCCGACCTCCAGGGGAGGTGTGTTGGTAGTATTCCTGGTATTCTTCCTGGAAAGGAAAACAATACAAGTCTCAGTGTGTTTTTTCCAGACGGGTTACCCATCAGTGGCTCAACTTGTTTAATTGCTCAGACTGAAGACAAAAGTCTCTTTTCCCACTTGGAATATCTCTGTTCTTCCTCTTTAAATGCAGCCAGGCTAAACCTTAAAGGCCTCTTTGGCCTGCTCTGCCTGGTCTGGAATAGATTGCAGTAAGTACCATGTTCTGTAAAACCCTATTCTGCTATAATAGGGTCTCAAGGGTGTACTGGCCCTAGTGACTGATATGTCTTTAATTCCTGTATTAGGGTTTTGACTGCTTCTTCATGTTCTGGGTTCCATTTCTATGGTTTTCCCTTTCGTAAAAGTGAGTACAGTGGGTGAGCAATGATAGAAAAGCCAGGTACGTGCTTTCTCCAATATCCTAAAGTTCCCAGTAACTGTTGTAACTCTGTCCTAATTGGGGCATCTGCAATTGTTTGATTTTTCTTAAGGTGCCTGGAGGAATCACTGCACTGCCTGCTGCACACCAAGTACCTCAAAAAGTTTACTTCTCTACTTGGTCCGTGACATTTCTCATGTGGAATTTCAACTTCTGCTTGGTGTAGTGCTTGCCACGCTGCTGCTGCTGCTGCTTCCCCCACCATCTCAGGGGAAGTTCCTCTAATCAGAGTATCATCTATATATTGGTATAGTTTCACATCTTGAGGAGTGATGCTGTATGTAAAGGTTCAGCAAATGCGACATGAGTAATCATAGGTGAATATTTGTACCCCTGTGGGAGTCTGTTAAAGGTGTATTGTGTACTTTCCCAAGTAAAAGCAAATTTCTTTTCAGCCTTTTCTTGTAAGGGGACCATAAAGAATATCTCTTTCACATCTATTGTCGCCATCCATGGGTGTGCAGCTGATTGTAAAGCACCTGTTAAGTTTGCAATGTTTGGTACAGCAGCTGTTAGCGGGGCTGTATTAGCATTTTGGAGCCAATAATCAATTGTTAAACACCACCTCCTGTCAGCAGTCCTGTGATTTAAGTTGCACCACTAATTATCTTTCAGTTTCTTGACCTAGTTGAGGACCAAATAGGTCTGAGAGAGTTAAAAACCTGGAAAGGGGGCATACAACAATCAGCCAGAAATATAATCAAATCGACATATCTAAAATTTTGCCTTGTTAAGTCTGGGTCTGTAAATGCATCCCTGAGCTGAGCGCCCTATCAAGTTGACTGGTGATTATGCACATCAACTGGGTATTTATATAGGCAAAACTCTGACTTTTTTCCTCAGGGAATAGCTGATAGTTACAAAATACTGACATTTAGCATGCTGACGTCAGAACAGAAGATCCGGATTCTGCTTCTTCCTCATTCTGAATGTTATCAAAGTCATCTTCTTCACTTTGTAAAAAATTCATCAGTTATGAAAGTTATAACCCAGTCTTGGTGGAACAACATCTTTCGTATTGTTGAGGCTGGCTAACTTTTTTTCAAAAATAAAACCTGTAAAGACAAGAGAATAGGCTCAGTCAGACTGTGTGGTGGTCCTACTGTCACCCAAGAAGCAAAATCTAGCACTGGGTACTGTACTATGTACTGTACTACTGTACTGTGGACTGCTTATACATTTTATGTTACATAAATATAGAAAACAATCCTGAAAGCAAAAGCAGGCTGGAGGTTCATACCCAGTTAATTGGTGTAACCTGTAGGTTAGAATTGAGTTTTCAAGGCTTGTAGGATGGAATTTCAGCCCAGGTGATAGCACATCTTTTCTTTTTCAGTCTTCCCATGGAGATCTTTATTCCTTGGGTCTGGACTTTACAGGAGAGCTGGGGAAGGACTTTTTACTAGGGCATGTAGTGTTAGGATGAGGGGGAATGGCTTGAAACTGGAAGAGGGCAGGTTTAGATTGAACATTAGGAAGAAGTTTTTCACTTNCTTCCGATCTCCTATGGCAGGGGGGTTGGAACTCAATGATCTTCAAGGTCCTTTCCAATCCAAACCATTCTATGATTCTATGATTCTACGATTCTATGATTCCACACTTTTTTAGCTGCTTTCTGGTGTTAGCTATAGCTTTAAGTGTCAAAGCAAAGCAAATCTGTGCTGGAACATGTTTCTGTACAGGGCAAATATTGTTTAAGTTTTCATTTGTTTTATCTGTTGATGTCTTGCAATGCATCTGCAGAATTAAACTGAGCGCTTGGTCTACTTTGAAAAAATCTCCTTTGGGTGATGCACATACACAGTTAGTTTTACCAGCTGGTTTCTTCTACCCTCCACCTTTTACCTTTATTGGAAAAATGGACTTCTGTTACTGTACAAACAATCAAGCATGTTCTGGGTAGGTCTAGACAAACATACAGTAAAAGTGAACAGTAGAAGGGAAATGTTACACTGGCTTAAGTAAAAACATATTAAGGCAGATCTCTTAATTGAAGATTTCTTTCTGAATGATTATTCTGTGCAATGGTGTTATGCCAGTAAAGCTAAGAACTCATTAATGAAATGTGAGATGTTTGTCCTCAGAACTTAAAAGGTAAAGGAGATCCCTTTTTTGACCTGATAATGTTCAAAGTTAAAGGAAAAAAAATTAAAATAACCCATTGTCATTTTGCATTAGGAAGCTAATTCTATCCTTGGTTGCACATGGCTCCCATTGACCTCCGCGTCGCTTCCACAGATCTGCTAAGAAAATGTTACCCTAAATGTATAACTACCAGGAAAAAAAATCTAAATTTTCCAACATGAGGAAACAGTCCAATTTTATACTGAAGTTAAATCCAAGAAGTTGATGCCCTTTATAAAGATTGCTTTTCAAAATGAAAATAAAATCCTGCCCGATATTTCCAGAAATAGGAACTAGTGTAAAGTCCCCGCTGAAGCCATCAGTGGAGGCATGTGCAGAGGTATATGGTTTGTAAGTGTGATGCCGTCACTGGGTGCCATCACCTCTTTTTGGGAACCTGATGGCTTGGGGCAACAAGGAGCCTGAAGAGGAAAAGAGACCGCAGTGTCACATAAGATGAGGACCAAGCAGGAAATCTGAGCATCTATTTGTTACAATGTGATTACAATGAGGATTTTCATACCAACGGGCCAAATGCCACTATTATTGAAGCTAGACCATGTTTATGGTCATGCTAGTAGGATCACAACCTGTTTCCTCACCCTTAGGCCATGAAGATAAAAACCTCTGTTATTTTTCTCCCTCAAATGAGTCCTCTACACTGAAAATTCCACTGGCATTGCAAAAACAGTCACACTAGAGCTCACAAATTAAAAGTTAGCAAAATGGCACTGGCATTTACAGAGATACACAAGAATTATAATTTTTCATCAGAAGCCCTTTGAGTAGGTTTTCCTACGCGCATGGCCCTGTGAAGGCAGAGAGGTCACAAGCCTTCCTCTTGCCCAGAGCCATTAAGTTCTTGCCTTCAGCGTCCAATGACTCCATTGCTCCCACACTGCTGGCAATAGTGATGTTCAAATAGCTTTATTACTTACATTTTGAAATATGAATAGGCTTCTAGTTGTCCTGAGAAGACCGTAACATTAATACAGTAATTACGCCATGCAATTGCCTCATTTAATCTTTGAGTTTGGCTTGGGTATAATGGTTATTTGACATCCCAAATAGAAGCAGAATAGTCGTGATGTCACAGCATGCGATTCATCACAACCCACAGTTGATGTAGAGATAGCAGAACAAACACATTTTTGACAGAGTACGCACACTCATACACACACGCGTATATATACACATCACTACGAGGTCATGCAAATAGTTGCACACCTCAGAGTTAAATATAAATCGTTCTTTTAGAAAGTGTTTCCACCTATAGTGGAGACCTTGACCAAAGCTATAGAACAAGATGGCATAAGACTGTTGTTGCCTAGTTATCTGATGAGTATATTTCTACTTAGATCTGACAAAAATGCTTTCCTTGACTTGGATTTCATAGTTGTGACCCCTAATTTTTCCCTCTTTCTATTTGTTTTAAGGAAGAACTGATTGATTTAAAATTTAGAATTTAGTATTAGAGCAGAAGCTTTCTGGAAATATCTTCAGCTGATTGTGTGATGATTGCTGCCAAAACTACCTTATGGGAACTAACACACCTTTGTCATCACAGTTTTAGGAACTTATGTAGCTGCTGAGTTTTCAGCAGACATTTCAGCAGACATTTATCTTTTATAGATAGATTTGAGGAGATGATTTTTTTTAGTAGCAGATGTGGTAACTCAGGAATCTGTTTTGATTCTGACATAGAATAAATTCCAAGACTTTACACAAAGAAAATCTTTAAAATATTTTTATTCCAGTATTCAGTATTGATTTTCAGTATTCATCTTTGATTTTTCATATTCATATTTAGCATTTGATTTTCAGTATTCAGTTTGCTATTTGGGTGTGATTTTATCTTTATTTGCCATATTTCTTTATCTTACGTAAAATCCAATAAATCTCTCAACAAAACTCTGTTCCAAATGAAAAGTCAAAATATTAATTTCATAAAGTGGGAACATAATATTTCAACATCAGTACATTTTCTCCTTAGAAGATGTCTTTTGTGAAAAAAGGCAAAATCAGTACCTTCCTTTTCTGAGTTTCTTTTTTTGTTTGTTTGGTTTTGGTTTGTGTTTTTTGGGGGGTTTTGGTTGGTTTTTTTTTACATTTCTATGAAAAGGCAATTTCTGGTGTAATTTCAATTGCCTATCTAATTGTTGGTTCAATTTTCATTAGTATTAAGAGGTGAAATTTTGTTGGATATACTGTTCCTTAGAGTTACTTGAGTTCACATGTCCAAAAGAAAGGTGAGACCACCACCTCTTAATTGAATTTTCCTGTAGATCTTCCACAAGACCTTCCTGGGACACTTATACGCTGCTGACTTTTTTCTTCTTTTCTCAAACTGAGAAGAAAAAACAAACAAATAAACAGCTAAATTTACCTAGAGACCAAAAGGCTCACCAAAGTGCCTTTTACAACCACAATAAACTGTAACCTATATTTCAGTGTCTTAGGTAAACAAAGTTATTATCATTTTATCTTAATTGTCACTAATTATATTAAACCAGCTGCACAGCTAAGTTAAAATGACACACTATAATTTGTAAACAAAGCTGAGCTAGATTTGTATGCAATTCACACAATTTTAACAGAATTTTTCTGTATAACTGGACAGTTCTTTCTAATTCTGTTTGACTTGTTTTTTATAATCAGTTTCCAAGCAACGCAATATGTAGGTTTGCTTACAGTATGTAAAAGCTACAGTTTTAAGAAAAAAAAAGTCATAGTCTATATCAACACATATCAAACAAAACGGAATCTTGTTAAAATAACTGACAACTGGGCTGTTTTATCCTGATGAAAATACTCCTAAAGACTGTTGCTTGGGCTCTGTTCTATCCATATGTTAATAATTTGATATTTTTATGAATATGGGTGAAAAGCCATGATGTCACTTGAAATTAGGGAAAATAATGATGGAGTAAATTGGCAGTACTGGACTTTTTCCAAGGATTCTCATCCCTTTGTATAGGTCTGCCAGAATAGCTTGACAAAAGAAGGGTTTTGCAAATTTATTTCTACCTGCATATTCCCCAATTTAACTCATTATTATAGAATTTTCAGAGAATATATTGACTTTATAGTGCCTATAAATGTAGTATAACTCCAGAAATATGTAGAAAAATCATTCACTACCCACTAGCAGTTCATCACATACTTCTGAATGGAAAATGCATTCAGAAAACTAGTTGATTTATAGAATAAAGGGAAAAATTTGTCAAACAAGTTATTTTTAAAGAATTATTGACTGAGCTGTGGTCATGCCTGGTTGCTGAACTGAGCTGTTCTTTCTTTCTTCAGAAGAGATGTTATTGTATGCTGCTTTCCTACTAAGACTTTATTTTGCTCTTAAAGCTTTCTTTTTATTTGTTTATCAACCTCCATCAATTCAGCCATTCAGATTTAATCTCTGTGTTGCTGATTCCAGTTCTGTCTTGAACAGTACATATAATAAGGTCTTGATATAGCTTGATAAGTAGTGCAATGATCCAAAGAAACTTCTAGACTTCCATTGCTTCTGCCATTCAGTCACAAGATGTGTCCATTTTAAACTCCTTCTTCTCTAATTGCAAACTGCAAACGGAGCTGGAATAATCACAGAGGATGAAATGCAGGAATAAAACACAGAGAAACACACTCTGACACACACAAACCCCTGTGCCTATGTTTAGGGGGTCTTACAGGCAGAATAGTACATTGTCTCCCTTTCTTTAGTTACCTGCAGCCTGGGCTGCATCAAAAGAAGTGTGGCCAGCAGGTCAGGGGAGGTGATTCTGCCCCTCTACTCCGTTCTGGTGAGACCCGACCTGGAGTACTGCATCCAGCTCTGGGGCCTTCAACACAGGAAAGACATGGACCTCTTGGAGTGAGTCCAAAGAAGGCCACAAAAATGATCAGAGGGCTGGAGCACCTCTCCTATGAGGACAATCTGAAAGAATTGGGGTTGTTCAGCCTGGAGATGAGAAGGCTCTGGGGAGACCTTATTGCAGCCTTCCCTTAAAGGGGGCCTAAAGGAAAGAGGGGGAGAAACTTTTTCGCAGGGCCTGTTGCGATAGGACAAGGGGTAGTAGCTTTAAACTAAAAGAGGGAAGATTTAGATTAGATAGAAGGAAGAAACTTTTTATGATGAGGGTGCTGAAACACTGGCACAGGTTTCCCAGAGAGGTGGTAGATGCCCCATGCCTGGAAACATTCAAGGTTAGGTTGGACGGGGCTCTGAGCAACCTGATCTAGTTGATGTCCCTGCTCTTTGCAGGGGGGTTGGACTAGATGGCCTTTAAAGGTCCCTTCCAACCCAAACTATTCTGTGATTCTATGAGCTTGCATTAGACAACAACTGAGAAAACATATCTTTAGCTTATGCTTTGAGAGGCATAGCTTTGGTGATTAGATGCCTAATATGGAGTTTATCATTTATGCACATGTAAAATAGGTGTAGCAAATGACAGAAACAAGCACTTTATTGGGGAATTGTGCACTCTGCCTTAATGGTGCATATAATTTTTAACCAGTCTGGTTCTTTGAACAATATGTTCCAGCAAAGAACAGATTGAGCTGTTCTTTGAATCATTCTTCAGCAGGCAGTACAGTGTGAGTTTATGATGACTTTTCTTTGTGCTGTAGCTGAGTTCATTTGAGGTAAAATTTGCTGAAGTGCAGAAGGTTTGTAAAGGTACTGAGCACTGCCTGTGATGCACCAGACTTAACGTGAAGGCAGCTATGTGGACTGTGTATATTGCATTTAAGCAATCAACGCACACAGTTTTCTGTCAACTTAATGGTTCATTTTCAGTTGTATATCCCAAACATGTTTGACATTTAAATGTTAATCTCGCTTTGTATATAGACTTCTCTGTATTAGTATCACAGCTGAAAGTATTCAAGAAACTGAACATGAAGCTGGTCATAGGAGGTTTCCCCCTTCTCACTGAATTGATATGAGTGGAACGAGCATTGCCAGCCTTGGGGAGAGGAAGTGGATATAGTTGTGAAACAGAGGACATAGCTGCTTTGATTACTCTTGGTAAGCAGTGCAATCTGGAGGGAGAAATTATTATTCCAAGGGATATGTTTGTGACCAAAGCAGTCCAGGAAAGGGCTATGGATTACACATATGACTTAAAGCACTTTTGTACACACAGGCACAGTTACTTCTATGAATTTTCTGCCGATTCCTGCGGTCAGAGATTCTTGTCACGGACTGATTTGTAAGGGCAAATTAAAAATTACAAGACCTGATACAAATTCAGGACTGCATAAATATAAGATTTTACCTTTTCCCAGTTTAGAATACTAATACTTTNAGGGAAGGGGGGACACAGGAGGGTAGGCACTACAAAGGTCTCCCTGAAGCTACTGAGAACCAAAAGTAGAAGTCATAATTGCAGTTTAATGAAACCAATTTTAAACATTCCTTTTATCTCTGCTGGGATGTTTATTGTCACAGTTGAAGTTTTCTCTTTTTAGACAAATTCAAGCCATTTGCTAACCTGTTCATGCTAAATGTCACCCTGTAAAATAAGTAGCTTTGACAAATCTGCCCCCACTCCACTACCCCAGCATGTTAAAAATATCACAGTCACATTCCTGCTTTTTGAAATGAAAAAGGTGACTGTCATTTGTCATTTCTGCCGAAAAATACCATTATGTTTCTTTTAGGAACTCTGGAAAAGCTCTGGATTTCAGTTAATACCTTAAACAAAACAAAACCCCATTTCTGAGTAAGTATTCATAGAATTTTGGTGCACTGGGCTCAGGTAGCAACCACAGCAGAGTTTCTAAAGTTGTTTAAAAGGCCGGGGTGAGATCCCAATAGCAGTCATTTGCCTACTGTGCAGCTTTTCCAGAAAAAGGCTGAACTTTCAAACAAAACCCACCTACTTGCTAATGGACCAGATGGTGCATAAGCACTGGGATGTTTACTTAGAAAACTTACTAGACAATTAAAAGCTAGTACTACCTGTTAATGTGACAGGGGCACCAATATTTGATGAGTATTTAGGTACCTAGTAGTTACCTAAAGCCATTTGGGACACACAAATGAGGATATCCAAGTCTCCCATGGAATCTGGTCTGGTACACACGCTCTGAGAGCGCCTAGTAAGACCCAAAAACCTGGGGCTCACAGAAAGATAAAGGCGGCAACAATGACCACTACTGCCCAAAACATTACCACAGGAAGAAAAGAACATGCTTCTTTGGCTTATTAGCGTGGTGTTGGATTATTCATCTAGAAACAGGGGTGGAAGCCTCACCTGCCTGAACTTGTGGAAGTTCAAATCTACCTCCCAGCTTCTAAGAAGACAAGCTAGGACAGAAGACATGGCATGCTTAGTTGTTGGGAGTTGACCCCCCTCTAGTCTATTGAAGAAGCTTTATGGAAAAGCTGCACAGTAGGCAAGTGACTGCTATTGGGACCTCACCCCAGCCTTTTAAACAAGAAGCCAAGAGGGTAGGGTTCAAGTTTCAGAGAGAAAAAGAGAGAGAGAGAGAGAGAAAGAGCAAGTTTGAGTTTAGAGGGGTTGGAAGAGGCATTTTGTTTTGGACCAGGGTGATGGACCTGTTTAACTTGTTCTGGTTAATATTCCTGGAACTGTTTTTGTGAGGTGAGTGATTAAGACTAGCCAAAAATGCTAATTCTTTTTGTTAAAAAAAAGATAGAAATAAAGGAAGAGCTGTCCAGAGTGTAACATTAGTTTATGAGTGAATAATGGAATGATGATTTTTTGCACAATATGAAATTATAATGAGACAATCCTGCAGCCTCCAGCACTATAGTATTTAAACATTTCATGATTTTTCATACATTTAGGTTCACAAAACTCCTAGAAATTTGGAAAATGGATAATTTATAGCTCTCAGTTGTAAAATGTTTACCCAGTTATTATCCAGCCTCTTAAATACCCAAAACACATATGGATTCACATAGACCATAAAAATATTAGTCACAAAATTACATGTACAAAATTACAATGAAGCTTTAATAGGTCCCTTTCTTACATTTGGGTTTTTAAATTCTCATTAAAGTCTGTTCTTCAGTCCTCAACTTATTTTATCTTTCTGCCCTGAACATTGTAGTAGCCATATAATGGATGCTATGACACCACAGCTTTCTTTCAAAGCTTACAACCAAGCTGACCGCCAATCAGTGTTTGTGCCCCTCTGCCCTCATTTGAAATAAGCTGCAGCCTGTGGGTCCTCCAGGTAGAGTCTGTCAATTTAAGTATGATAAATTATAAGGGGAGAGCTCTGTCTTCTGAAGTACTGATGCAAAAGGTAGCAATATTGCATGACCCTAGGGGTGGTTGGATGGCTGCTTTGTACTGTAAAAGAGCTGAAAGAAATAGCTTGGCTTTTGGGAGTTTTATGTCTCTGAGGTAGAATATGAAGTACCTGATGAGGAAGTTATGGTTCAAAGGAAGGTTACAAAAATAACAGCAGCCATCCTAAACTTATCTAAAAGATTTACAAGAAGTCTGCTACAATGTGTGGGTTTTGACCCCCAGAAACACTAAATTTTATTCATCTTGTGCAGGGGAACAAAACACACTTGGTGCATTAAATCAGCTTCAGTTTTTTGCTTGAATGCTTATGGAATTTGGAGCAGAGGTTTAGATTATAAGGAAATAGTTGTCGAGTGTAAAGTGTAATTAAGACAGTTTTGGTGCCAGAACCAAGATTTTATTTTTCCTGTGGATCAGGGATTTTAGGTTTTTTCAGCTCTTAATATAGACAGGGTGAGGAAAGGGATATTTTTTTCTCTTTTATCTGAACAGTCAAAAATGCCCAATATGACATTTGTGTCGCAAAAGCAGATAGTTTTACAGTGTTCACAGTCTACCATAGATTTACGTCCTGTTTGGGACTTAAACTCATACTTTAAAAATCTTCCATAGATTTGAAAGTATTCCTTAGTACGCACTGTCAATGTAAGTAGCCTCCCAGCGTTACGCTGCAGATGCTGCCCATAGAGGGAAGCCCACTAAATGTTTAGGTTCCCTTGCAAAATTGCTAGATGCTCTTTCCATCTGCCAAATCTGTGATACTCATAGTTATTTTGCTGGGTTGTATACTAATGACATGAAAGTACCTCCAGTCAAGGTCTTCGACTTCATGTACTCTATGATACACAGCCCAAGACAAGGTTTGTTCGCAGAGCTTGTAGTCTTCATATAAAACTGGAGACAAGTAGATAAAAGTGGATGGTATGGGAGAGACAATGATGATCAGCCTGTGAATCAGGAGACACTGAACACTTCTTCGCAGTTCAATGACCTATACAGACATGTAGTCCAGTAGCAGGCCTTGTCTTTAAGAGCCACCAGTATAAATCAAAAGACAACAGCAGTTACGTTATTTGATTGAGCTCAAAAAAAAATACCCAAATTATTGCATCAGGACTGGGCACTGAAATAACAAAACAGCAACTTTAGGTCTCAGATGTTCACCTGTCTCAGATGATTTTTACCTTGGAGAGACAGGTCCTCTGAAACTGCGTCAGACAGATGAATACCTGAGAGTATCTATCAGTGTTGTGGCCTTGTAAAGCCATGGTAGGTGTAAGAGGGATGTGATTTTTTTCTGACCCTTCTTAGCAATTAGCGTACATAATTACTCAACAGCAATTGCAAACCTACTGAAGTCCCTGAGAGCTAGATTAATCTCATTTCACACCCTCAGAGGACCTATTAATTCTAAGGAGCAGCCTAGATGACAACCTTAGCCTAAACATGTAGGGTTTAGGTAGGTGAAGCTAGGTGACTTGAATCCAGTCTAGGATCTGTCTTCAATATTCCCCAAAATATTGGATAATACTATAAGCTAGTCTCTGACTGTAGCTGACCTTTGAAGAGGCTGATTTTCCTTTTTTTGTTACAGTCAGTAGAAGATACTGCAAAAAGTCTATTGGCTTTCTCTCTACTGCAAAACAAATAGGCCCTATATTTGTAACTCACTTCAATACAGAAAGGAGCAATACAAGCACTTAACTAACAGCAAAGCATCCTCTGCTGATTTGAAAAGTAGCTGGGATTTGGGAACTCAGTTCCAGTCCTTATTTGCTCACAGTCTTCCAGTGCCCTTGTGTGTAGGCTGTACATGACATATCTGTGCTGAGGAAGAGACCAAAACATTGGAACGATGAAATACTGTGGAAATGGGTCCTGCTAAACTAAGTGTCAGAAGTCTGTTCTGAATATCTTGAAACCAAAAGGTTGCAATTCATATTTATTTATTCATTTATTCTCCTATTTAATTAATGTAATGATATAATTGAGCTCGTATTGTTTGGTGGGACAGAAGGATTGTGGGCGACTGTGGGAGGAAATTTGTTTCCTGTAGGAACTGCAGTAGGTGAGGAAAAAGATGTGTAAGACAAGGAGGCACAATGTAAAAGAGGAAATTTATGATAGAATCACATCTCTATTTATATCAATGTATATACAGAGAAACATTAAAAATATGTCTGTCTTTAAGCAAGAAAATCAACTTATATGTCACCAGAAAGAAATATGTGTTGCCTAGTATGTATGTTCGGGAAATGGGCTAGTTGCTGTACGATGGTTTAGTCCAGCTCTCATGAATCCCTAGTTTTGCCATCGTCACAAGGACAACAGGCTTCAAAAACTTGGAGTCAGATGTACAGGAACATTTTGATACCAAAAGATTTTGAAAGGCGTTTGGAGGATTTACAATAAAAACCACCCCAAGATTCACATTTAAGGCATCTGATCTCCCTTGATTTAATTAAGAATTTGCAAATAACCTTGTAACTTTTGGAAATAAATAACCTCAAGTGGCAATCAGGCACATAACCTGCTAAAACATGTTTCAAAGTTTTAGAGCAGGACTCAAGTGCTGCAGTACCACCTGCACTGGGCTTATGCCCAAAAGCACCTTCCCAGTTCACCCAGGAAGGTGCTCAGCAAACCGGTATTCCACCCCACACGGTGCCCCAAAGCAACGTAACTGTGTTAGTGTGACAGCTCACTTAGGTTACCCAGCTCCCTCTTTACAAGAGTTCAAGCTTTAAGAGAGAAGTGGAAGACAAATCAACCCAACCATCTTTCACAGTTTGCTCTTTTACTGTAGATACAATTACAATGTGCACAGATATGTGAGCACAGCAATACATGTAAACCACATGCTTAAAGTTCAGCATGGACCCAAAGATAAAGCACAATTAAAAAATCCATCTAGTTACACCTTTATACACACAAACATACCTGCACTGAAAGCAGGTATTTACTGATAGAGTCCCGTCTGGCAGATGAACCTGTGTGAAGGGGTGTAGCCACGTACCAGGCAGCTACACCGTCCACGTTTTGGTTCAGAGTTGTTTCCAACTCTGGTAAAACCAACTAAAAGCAGATGTCTGGTCTAACTGAAAAATTTAGAGCTTCTGAATTAGGTGCATAGGCTACCTGTGGAAAGAGAGAAGCATTTAGTGAGAAAGACGATCCCACCATACTGGACCCTTATATTAAAAAGAAAAAAAGGTGAGAGGAAAGGAGTCGATGGTTGTGTACCTGTTCTCTGAATCAACATTAATGTAATTAATGAGTTGAATTCTAATAAGCTCTCTCTTGTTTACAGGGAACATAACATACTGTTATGCAATCTTCTTGCCTAAATTAGTGGTGCTGGGCTTCCTTATAGCCTAGAAACAAAAATTTAAAGACTTAAAAAAATACGTAAATGTGCTGAGGTTGTTTAGTGTAAAGGAAAGAAGACTGAGAGGAACATACCCATAAAAGCAAGAACAGAACAATCAGCTCTCCATGCCTGTGAGAGACAGAAAACAGGTAACGGATGGATCCTGTGACAAGGGAACTGAAGATGGGCATTCAGAAACATTTTTGCAATAGGCAGAACACTGAAAGAACAGCCTGCATTGTGACTCCACAGTTTCCCCAGGCAAGCAGCAGAGATCATTGAACACAGGAGTGTTTGTCAAGATTAGGACAGTTTTAACTGACATTGATCTAAGGTCCCTGCCATCCCTATGCTTTGATAATTTTCTTGCTTGCATTTTCAGCTGGGTAACATTTTCTTCACTTCTTGCATTTTTCTTTCTATTTTCCTTCTAGTATTGTTGTAAAATCATCGTTTTGCTGGGATATTTCAGGCCAATCATTTCAGGGTTGGATTAAGAGTGCCCTTATTTCAGTTCTATATTGGTTACAATTTTTACTTTTTTTTGTAAACGTGGGTGTAGTTGATTGGAAGGCCAGAGAAATTACCATAATATCTTTAGCCTGGAGAAGAGAAGGCTGAGGGGAGACCTTATTACTGCTTACAAATATCTAAAGGGTGGGTCGAAGGAGGATGGAGCCAGACTCTTCTCGGTGGTTCCCAGTGACAGGACGAGGGGCAATGGGCATAAGTTGGAACACAGGAAGTTCCGTTCCAACACACGGAAAAACTTCTTTACAGTTAGGGTGACAGAGCACTGGCACTGGCTGCCCAGGGAGGTTGTGGAGTCCCCTTCTCTGGAGATTTTCAAGACCCGCCTGGATGCAGTCCTGAGTAATGTGCTCTAGGCAATCCTGCTTTGGCAGGGGAGTTGGACTAGATGATCTCTAGAGGTCTCTTCCAACTCTGAAAATTCTGTGATTCTGGGATTCTGTGATCAGGGTTTTTTTGGAAGCAGACAATTTTTGATGCAGTGGAGACTGTTTATAGCCCAAAGAACCTAAGTCGTTGACCCGTATCATTCTTATGATGATGTAGTATTACAATACGCTTTCTTTTCCTTGACGTTATTTGAATCCCAAGATAAACCTCAGGTCACTCTTCCTGTTTCTTTGTACCAGTAGAGGTCTATCTCCATGGGACAGGAAGTATGACTTTTAGAAAAGAATGAATTCTGCTACGTAATTTCATCCTGTAAAAAGATGCAATCCTAGAACACCTAAGAAATATGTCAGTGTTGCTTCACCAGTAACATATAATGCCAGTCTTCTTAGAACCTCATAGGAAAATACTTAACAAGATAGATTCTGCAAAATCTTCAGTTTCTGATAGTAAGGAAGTCAAAGACTTGTCTCTTACACAAGTAAGACTGATTGCAAGGCATATATACTATATCTTAGTAACTAAGCAACAAATTTTGTACCAGACTTAAACATTTATTTCCTATTGAAATGAAATAAAATTAGTCAATTAGGCATCCAAAAGCCTCATCCCCACTTTTTTCATTCAAAATGCCTCATTATCTTTGTTTCTGTCTATGTATCTCTTTCCCATCTTCCATCTAAAGCTAATATCCATGTAAGAAATTACGGAACTCTATGAACAAAATGCAGATACAGAAGCAAATAAAGTATACATGTGTTGACGTCATCTGAACACCTCCTATTTACCATTGTAGAATTGTCATTGCTAAAAGTTACAAAAATAAGGGAAAATCTGTGGCAAAGGGAAGACCTTCCTTCTAGAGCATTTCATTATAGGCCTGGAATAACCTACAGTAATGAAATCTCAGGGTCTGAGGTGATATAATTGTAGAAAACCTATTCATTTTAAAGCTTTATCACTATCCTTAAATAAGTGAATAAAGCAAATAAAACATTTAAATGTATGTTTAATTTTAATTAAGTGAATAGCAAGAAATTATCTTTTATGGTTAATCTGTTTCTTTATGTGATGACTTCAGAAATAGTTGGTATTTTATTGCTACTTCAACACAAAACTTTTTGCAACAACTCAAATGCAAATGAAGAAGTAGCTGTTGGCTTCTGCCATATTCAGTCTCTCCACAAGAGTGGAAGGATCTCCATGGCAAGTGCTCATATCCTGAGAGCCACCTCAAAGCAAAAGTTTCAGTTAGTTCCCACGTAAAATGAAGCTCACATTGTCTCATCCCCAGTGCAAGGAAAACTGTTTTGGTTACAGATTCCTTCTATCTGTAAAATAGCTATTTTTTAATAGTAATAGAGACCTCTTCTACATCCTTTGTAAATATTTCCTCATGCTAGTCCACTGAAGTTCATCAACCAAGAAGTGAAGGGACTGTGCTTTAGGCTTATGGGGATAATGCAGTTTCCTTGACTGCCAGAGCACATTCGAAAAGAAGATCTTGAGCAAAGAGATGAAAATGTTGTGCTCAAGCCGATAGAACCCTTAAAAGGATCTTACCTGGTGAAATTAGTGTCTCAGGAAAGTGTTTCTCACTGGCAAGACAAGAAGCTTGAAATAAATCAACACAATTAATTTATGGCTATAAGCAATACCAAACACGTTACATTTCCCAATAACTGCCATTCACTGTTTCACTTCAATACTTAATGCTTTTTTTTTTCTTCTTATCACTATCAAAGCAGTAAACTGTTTATACATTTTATTGATATTTTTGGTTATATCCCCAGGGAAAGAAGTACAGGGAGAACAGGGCCACACTAAAGAAAAATGTATGGAAGAAAGCCATGATTTCCTTCAGTCACTGCACATCCACAGGGAAGAGTAATTTGTGGAAACATGGAGATGGAGGAGTAATGGATTTCTCTGTCAAAATGATGAGTGAAAGAAAGCAGTAATTACCATTAATGCACTTCAATTATGGCTCAACGGTTTTTTAGCTGTATGTTCCCATTTAATTTTCATTTAAAACAAAACAGTTGCCACAGACCCAGAGCTAAAAACAGAAATCCCTTTCAGCTACTGGCAAATTAGCGAGTAATGTTCTTATTATATAAGCAGAGGGAAGATTGGCTTCTTCCAGGCAAACACGGGAAGTGCTTGTTTGTTTCAGGCACTACTCCTTCTCCCCCCAAACTCACAGTTGAACTTTATTTCCAATGTTATAATCAGCTAAGCATGATAATACCTTTTTTCTGGTTCTTATTTAGCTTTCAAAGCCCTCACAGGATTTCTGTCATGGATCAGTGGCACCTTCCAGGAGGGAGTGAGGTCAGTGGACATCCTTGGTATACAGGAAGGCATGTTCTATTAGAAAAGGGAAATGTTTTCAAATCCCTCAGATCTTAAGCTACTAAAAATAAACTAATGAGCCTTAAATTAACTTTTTTTTTTTTTCCACAGCTTTTCCAAGCCAAAAGAAAAGTATTTATTATCTGGGAGTGACATGCAGGAAATTAGGCTTATAAATTGTGTTTAAATCATTAGAGTTTCCAACTTTCTTTAATTCTAATCTTAATATTAATCTGTTATAGAGCTTGTGTTTCAACTTCAGTGCTTTTTTTAAAATTGCTTCTCATTGCACCATGTGAAATATTTACAGAGGAGGAGCTCCAAAAGGTACGTGATGTAGGAATCATCTTGTTATCACTATCAGACTGTCTGCCTGGAACAGTTTTGAACCGGTGTCCACATTCAGTGCTACCTCTCTATATCCCTCCAATACCCAAAACGAACTTGAGAAATTGCCTGTACATTTGAAATGCTCTGGAATACAGTCAGAGCTGGGATACCACCAAACAAATTTTTATGTAAGAGTGTGAATAGATGTGAATTTATTTGATGAAACTCATCCTGTCTGGGACTCCACCGAAGCCAATGGAGGTATTTCTATAGGAACAGTAGCTTTGAGAGTGGACTGATTCACACCAGTCTCTCTGACTCACTAAACTTCTGTCTGTCGCAGGCTGATGAGCAGGATTAGAGTAATCCTTGTATGCTTACAAGAGCTGCATTGGCTCTATCAACTGTCGGTTAGGGCTGAAGGTGATTTAAGTTTGGCCATGTTTGATCCATGCACAAAAACCAAAGAGAGCTTCTGGCAGAGTTCAGAGTAGACCACCAAGCATTCCTCCAGACCGTGCCTTGGTTTGGGGCTTGGTTGTCCCAACAGCCACTTTGGATGTGGCCTCCTAGTTGGGGGGAGGATGAGAGAATAAGAATTTGAGTTATGCCACGTCAGATGACTTCAGGAACAGAGAGTGGGCTCGCCCATTTCATTTAGCACTATAAACTTAGCCTGAGCATAGAAGAGGTTAAAGAACATCAGTCTGTTTTTATAACGTGTTGCCCTATGACACATGTACCATAAAATCTCTTTGAGACCTTTTTCCTTGTTGAGTTACCTAGAGAGAGCACCACTGAAGTCAGCGCTGTTGCTGGCCCAAGCCCCCAGAACTGTGAGTTTGCAAACAGGCCTTATATTAATAAAGTTCATCACTAGCACAAAACCCCAGGTGGGCTGGTACCTCCCCTTCACAGCTGCTTTTTGGGCTAGCTGTTCCCAGGTTATACACCACAAGCCAGCCGGCCAGATCTAAAGGGAGCGGGAGGCGTAAGCCACAGGCAGAGGAGGACCCCAGAGTGATGCCATTCAGTCCCAGGGAAAAGTTACAAAGTACAGCAAGTTGCAGACTACTACACCCAGAAAACTTAACTGCAGCTAACTACCAGCTACAAAACTCACGGTGTGCTCGAGCAAGCTTCAAAAAAATCAGAATTTTTGCATTGCAGAACTTAAAGTTTCTTACAGAAATTCAGATAGGTGAGTGTGAGTATGACACCAGCAAGATGTCAGGGAGCATTTGTAAAACCTGGTAAATCTGAACGGAATCCCAAATCGTGGTGAAAAGCAATAGTTCATGCCCCGGGCTAAGGACTCAGCCCTCTTGAAAAGTCTTTGTCTTTAAAATGCAATCACTAATGACTGAGTCCCGGTCTCATCACAGGGATGTTTAAATGAAATAACTGCAAAACAGTGTCTGCAGAACTACATGTACTGTCTAAAATCCTTTAAAATCCTTTTAATTGAAAGCACAGAAGAGAGTCTGTAACTTCTAAATGCCAGAACATAGTGCTGAGCCATTTGCAATGACACGAGCTTGACAGAGTGGGTGAGACGATCCCATTGTTTCCCTGTGAAGACTTGTCTTTCTTTTTCCCGCCTCTCCACAGAAGATCTCCGAGTTTCTTCCTCCACCTGCAGAGTTCCTGGAGGAAACTGTCAATATTTCATACTAAGTTCAAACATACCATGTTTTTATCCTAAAGTTTATTTACATTTCTTGATTACACTTGTTCTGGCTCATTTCCTTTGTTTCATTCTTGCCAGAAAACCTTGCTAGAGTGCTTGTCAGTTATTAATAAATTGAGTCAAACAGTAGCAAGTGTGGTTCAACAATTTTGGCAAATATTAATGAATGTCATTTTCATTGTTAGGGGAATTTTTGGCCCATTTTCAGATCAAACACAAATTCCAGCCCTTTAACATCTGTTTTTGCTATATTCAGATTGGCAAGAAAACAAATAAAAGGAAAATGAGACTCAAAGATACATTCTCAGCAAAAGATGCAGATACTCCATCACTGAATGGATTTAAGAACTTTTTTTTGAAAAATGAAATGGATAATTGAGTTTTGTTTGGCTATTGAGCAATTCTTCATAAAGTTACAAATTATGTAATCAGAAAGAACCAATATAAGGCGTCCTTGGATTAGATCTTGTGAGAAACTTCAGAAAAAACATATCAATACTTAGTGAAGAAATTCTAGTGATGGGCACTGCACTGCTGCCATCAGTGAACTATTCCATTTAGTTATAGTTATCTTCTTTATTGTTAAAAAAAATCTTATTTCTAGTCCGAATGTACCCTGCATCAACTTCAAACCTTTGTGCTGTTTTTAGACTTGATTTTATAGCTCTCATTATCAACTTGGTGTCTTCCACAACCTGGAGTGTCCAAGCGAGGCATCACTTAGCCTTTGGAATTTTTGTAGTTCTCTGAAGCTTTTTTACAATAATACATAGCTTTCAGTCTCAGATTTTCTTTGAATTCTGCACAGTTCATCAACATCCATTTTGAACTGTAAGTTCAAGAGAACTGGAAAGAGCAGTCAAGCAGCTTTGCACAGGTAGTAGACAGACGGAGCAGAACCTCTCTGTTCCCATGACTATAGATCTAGGGGTCACTTTTGCCCTTTTGGCATTACTTTTTACCTTCATCTGTCACAGTATGAAATAATTCTGTCTTTTATAAAAATAATATAGTAAATTAAGGAAACCAACCCCTTTTCTGAAACTTAGAAGATTTTTTTTTCTAAGACAGTATAGTACTAATTTCTCTTTGCAAAGGTGGATTTTTCTAAGTATCTACCTTCCATCCCTGAAGAAAAGAAGGGAAAGAAGTAGAACATTTTTTCCATTGGTAATTTAACTCCTTTTAGAAGCTTTTACTGAAATGCTTATAACCTATTTCATCATATTTAGCTGTACAAAGGCTCCTTTTTATTAAGTCTCCATAGCCGCCTTTTTCCCTGGAAGATGTTATTCATTACTGATACACTGTGAACATGTTGGGTCTTAATTTATTCACTGTATTCATAGGCTGCTTTCTTGTTAAATTCACAGATGTTATCCATACTAATAAAGAAGGATGCAAACCTCCCCTTAAACATGAAAACGTGCAGTTAGCAAGTAAGCCCAGGCTGGCCCAGCTCTTCCCAAGAAGGATCTCTGGCTTTGTCTGTAGTTAAACGTTGACAGGTGGGTTTCTGGACGCTGAAGTGTGTTGTAGCTTGTCTAAGAGCAATCAGAGATTGTGCCTGGGCAAACTAGCCATCTCCTGGGAGTTAGAATAGGCCCAAAGACCATATCCAGTAAGTGTGATAGATGTGACAACAGTATTGCAAAGGGCAAGAGGTTTTACTCATATGGATGTCGACCGCTCTGTGTCACTCGGGTCTCAGGACCAGAGAATGGTACCAGGCACTCAATTCAGTAGATGTACTTTCAGCCCCTTTGAAGGCTGAACCTTTGTATTGTTTTAGCAGATTCTGAAGTTCATAGACCTACTTAAGTGAATAACTATTCCTTAGCAATTGCTAAATGTTCGCAATTGCCAATGTTATGTCAGGAATGCATTTGAACATCTGAGACTGTCTGTGCTTTGGGCCTAGTGACACAGCCTAAGTACACATTTGAGTATCCTTTTAACGAAAAACCTCTCAAATTACATTTCTAACTTTTACAGTGTCAGCTATGCACTTAGCGAAAAGGCTGCTCAGTGCCTTTTTGAATAATCCATTGAACCTTCAAGTGCTCTTAAGTAGCATTAGTTGACAGTTCCAAATGCACTTTCTAGACCTGAACCAGATGACTTATTACAGTAGTGTTTAGTTACAAAAATACTTCTCTGTGAATCAGGAAAGCACCTAGTTTCTGTATGTAAAGATTCCAAAGCTAACCACCATGGCTGGTCTTTATATATTCGTAAGCTGGAATAGCTTCCATTCTGATGGCAATTTAACATTTGATACTTTTGGGGAGGAAAATGAAGTCTAGTAAATATATTAAAGGGCAGGATGTTTCCTCAGATGCTTTTTGCAATACATGGGTTTATCAAATGAATGAGGATCTTGTAGGCAGAAAAGAAGCAAATTGCTGCATTTTCCTGTTCAAAGAGAGTAAATGAATTTAAGAAAATAAAGGAAGTCTTTTCCAAGGTGGGTGATAACATTCTCTCTTATCAGTCATATGTCTCCTGGGGCCTCCCTAGACCCTCACAATCTCTGCAGTATGGCTTTTAAAGCTGCTCAAGCAGTGTCTCTTAAAGCTGTGACTAATATAGGATCATCCTTCCTGACTACACACCAAGACTCATGGAAATTAATTTATCAGCAGGAGACAGCATAGTTGCAGGCACGAGACATCATATTTCTATCACAATCTTTGTGGAAAGGAGGGAAACAATGACATCCTGCCTGGCCCCATGTTAAGACACATTAAACAGGGGCCTTCTCCCTTTGGCCGCGTAAATCCCTATATCCACAGAGAACTTCCACAGATGCTGTGAAAAAGAGGTAAATCAGCAACTCTATAAAACAGTTAGTCCTCATTTTCATGTTTGTAAGGCAAAGCCCTACACCCATGAAGATGAGACCCTTGAGATGACGCTTGTTCGGTTAAATGCAAAATTGCCTAGTGTAAGACATTCACACCTGAGAAAACAATCTGGCCTCTCTTCTTAGTTGTTGGTGAGACACAGACATTTGTAGAGGACAATGCATTTTAACAAAGACCTCTTTGGTTTCTAAACAAGAATCACACCCCATGCTTTTTTTTTTTTTTTCTATAAGTGTTAAAGTGCTGTTCTTACATATATATTGTTGTCTGTACATGAGGTACCTACAAATAGGTGAAATGAATCCCACCATTTGCATAAGGACTGCAGAATCATGATCAGGTCAAAAATTGGGGATTTTTTTTTCCCCTCAAAGAACTCTTGAAGCAGTGGTGGCATGCACACAACTTGGAATATTGAGAATGGAATTGATCACAGGGTTTCATGCAGTTTATCCTGACAAATAGATCCAAAGCAAAGCAAATTGTTTCCTGAATACTGAAAATAATGAATCTTGATTTCTAGTTATTTTATGTCATGTGATTAAGTGACTTTGAAAGAACTACACTAAAGCATTAACATGAACTTACCCTTGAGTAGACATTGGAGAAGTGAAATTAGCTCAAGGATAGGCAAGGATTGAGATGAAAAAGAAGAAAGAAACTCTTCCCCAACTACAGGAAAAACTTCATTTAGAGCTCACACATTGTTATGCACCTGAGGAAAGAAATCTTGACTCAAGAATGACAATTTTGATGTGTGATAAGGGACAGACTCAAAACGGAGCTTTTCTCAGAGTTAAATCTTTCACTGTAACACCAAGTTCTTTCCCTCGGGGTGGAATTAATAAGATGTCTATCCAGCTACATATTTCCATTATTTTTACAAAAACTTCAGAATTTTTAAATCTCTTCTTAGCCAATAGGTTTGGTTCAAATTCACGCCGAAGTTTAAATGTTTAGGGGAATAATGGGAGATAAAGAGAACAACAGACAAGCAGGCACATAGCCCATGGCATTATTTAGCCCTTATTTCCACAGGTAAACAGGTTTCAAATTCCTGAACAGAAAGGCAGAAAATCCGTAGAATTTAGTAACTTTGTCTAATGAATATAAGAAAAATATCTCTTTTACATGTCTCAGAAATCTAAAGTAAAAAAATAGAGTATATCTAGGATGTTTTTTCAGCATTGTAGAATAAATTCTGCAAAAATTCCTGGCTTTTTTGTAAGAGCAGCTCCACGATCCAGACTTTGCTATTGGTTCCTTTTGCCAGGGACAGATCAATACAAAATCCAGGATGCAAATGTTCAAGATCTCAGGGCAAATTTCTCTCTGCAGCTACTATCTACCAAAGTTTTACAGCTATGGGACATCTTTCAAGATTACGTTAAAACCAGACTGCTCTGCTTGCCCAATTCGTGATATACATCTCATTGCACAGAAGGCGTTTGCTACCCAAGGGTTGTTATGGAAGTCCTCGTAAACACGCCTGAGGCATTTCGGTCTATTCTAGAACTGGGGGTGGTGGTGTTCTTCCATTTTTCCTCTTTTTCTGCTTTTCTACTTCCCCCTACAAAAAATAAGGAAGGGAAATCAAGCAAACTTTCAAAACTGTAATGAATGTTTCTATCTTCTAGAAACACTTGCCCAGTGAAATCTCCAATCTTCAACTAAATCAAAAAGTTTCCCTTCAATTTTCCTTTATATTACACTCCAGAATCCTGCACCAGTTTGCTGGACTGTGGCCCCTATTACTGAAAGAAAAGTTAAAAAATATTTTCCCTATTTTAAAAACAATTCATAGGAGGATAACATCAGAAGTGAGTAGGTTCAACATATACTTATTCACTGAATGTTATATTGCCCAGTTAAAGCCTGGCATTTTTTTTTTGCTTTCAGCCATGCAAATAATAATCAATGAGATTCATAGAATCCTAAAAAAAATGTTACTGTAGTGCAAACATAAGAATGGAACACTGAACAGGTATTCTTGGAGAGGAAAAAGCATAACAAATATTTGGATAAAAGTTTATGTCCACTGAGGATATAAAAGGAACAGAATAAACTACTTCCCTTTCCTTCCAGCTGGCCAAGAGGATCTTTTTGTAAATGTCTCATTTCTCCTGTGTGCTCCAGTATTCCCTTTGTTTATAGTTTCTCACCTGATAGTGTCCTCCCAATTAAGTTCAATGAAGGGAGATATTCATCCTCTTTAGATTTTATAGTCCTGCGTTGATTTATTACAATGGCATTGTAAGTAAATAAAATACTTAGGAATTAGATAGAGATTTTAAATATAAACCAGAAAAAAAAAAAAATAAAATCAAAATCTGGTGCTTTATCCCGTCAAAATAATTATCATTGAACTCCTCCAGAAGGTAACTCTTTAATCATACTGTTTAATTTACTGAGATCATACTGCACTTCTCCTATGCATTCTCTTGAGTACAATGGCATTTCATGGAATTGCCAAAAGTTTCAGCTGCTTCTGTTCCATTGTATGTACTCCGTCCAAACCCCAATGGACAGCTGTCTCAGACAATGCTGTCAACACAGCTACCACTGATACTGCTGGGGAGTCTCATCAGTCTGTATGATTAATTTTAAAGAAGTTAGACTATAGAATTGCCGGGAATATATGTTTTGTAAGGTAACACTTTGTTTTGCAAACTTATCCAGATGGTTTCTGTAGATTGCAGTATGTGAGCTTAGAGCTGAATCAACAGGATGTCCAGCTCCCTCACCTTGTTCTCTCATTCTGTAGGAATAGGTGCTCATCCTACCCAAGGAAATAAATATGGACTAAGCTCTATAAGAAAAGGAAAAAGAAAAAGAGATATTTCCTCTCCCAGAAAACAAACAAACAACAAACCACAAACAAACAAAACCAACCCAAACCAACCCAAAACCATAGCACTCCTACAGTTAGAAATTGTTTGAGTGTATTTGGACCATGTGTAGCAGCACAAAAGACTGGAATGAAACTGAGTATTACAACAGTCTCATTTTCTCCTGTTTAAATCTCTGCATGAGTGCTTTAAGGTCATTATTCTCACACTGGTTAAATGAGGCACCTGTAAAGTTTCATTAATAGAAACATTACCTTTAATTTAGCTTGGAAGAAAGTGATTGGTTATAATGTGTGAAAAGATAGCATTTTATTAATTGCCAACTCGGTGTAAAGTATAAAAGAATGGAGCTCCTGAGCTCTAACTGTGTGTCTAGTTCCTTTCCCAAGAGGCATTAACTCCTTTTTAGCAATGAACATATTTTAAATTCTGCCGTTTGTCTGGTAACTGGAGTCAGAGGTAGTGGTGGTGCACAAGTCTTACTCTTAGCTGTCCAAAGACTCAGCCATGTTCTGGGACCTTTTTTTAGGAGAGTTTTCCTGCTACATACATGTTCCATCTATTAAGAAGAAAGCAAGGTCATGAGATAAAAATTGTCATCCAGCAGCGTTTCTCCATGGTGATCTCTCCAGAGCTTGATTTTGGAATAATTTTCTCTCATCCTCAGTTCTAGTTCTGTTTTAAGCCAGAGAGTAGCTCAGCTTTCTCCCTTGCCTTTGTGACATGTATTTCTACCATAAATATATGCCAGTTTATATCTCCTTGGTTCAGTCTGCAGTCTCCTTTCTGTTAAGAGGCATCCATCACTATTGCAACAATAGGCATAAAAAAATATTGGTTTAGGTGTCAGTTATATTTGGTATATGACGATCTACCATTTCATGTGCCACCTAGGCACAATTTGAGTCACTGTTACAAGCTTAGAAATAGTGAAACAGACTTATTTTTAAATATATGACTTCAAAGATAAATACTGCTCCACCATTCTGAAAGGCTTGGCTTGGAGGAAGGCAGATGTAGACATTAAAAAGGATGCTTGTGCTGTACACGTCCAAGATTTAATTTCTGTAGAGTTTTTCTTCCTCTCTGCTTAAGAAATTTGTGTTATTCTTTGCATGTTTTTTCCAAAAACAAATGCTTCAGAGCTTCCTCCTTCTACAAAACAAAAACAGACAGTGTCAACCCACAGCCCAGCATGTGAGCAGCCCAACAATAATAAGCTAAAACGTGCATGTGATGGAGCAAAACTGCTGATAAGAAAAATATTTTCAGTGACTAGTTTGAAAGTAACAACTCAATCCTGTTTCCATTGAAGTCAATATTGACACACCCATTATAAAAAGAAGACTAAGTGGTGGTTTGATTACAATGGAGAGACAAAAAAGCTAAGCTTAAAAGGCTCTTTGTTTCTAGGGGAGAAACCACAATGGCCTTTCTGGAAGTTAACAGCTGGAAGTTTAACGTTGCTAAATTCAATTGAAGAGCACTTTCCTAGCAGTGAGAATGGCTGGAAGTCGGGACAGACTTCCAGGGGAAGAATTACATTCTGTAACTTTTAGCTTGATTTTAGCTTGATCGTCTTCTCAATGCTGTGATTTAGCCAGGATAGCTCACTTGTGGCCAAACTTGTGGTTAAAGTGGTCTTAAACTTATTACATGATGCTGAGGTATTTTGTGGTTTAGGGGGAGGATGAAAGGACTGTGGACTCCTCTGGTTCAGACAAGGTTCCCTGTTGTATCCTGTATCCATTCCTGCCTTCTGTTCCTCAGGTTTAGGCTGTGTTTTATTCGGGAGAGATAAAGGTCCCTTTTGACCTATGATTCACTAAAGTGGAGATAAGGATCACCTATATTAATTAGCACAGTAATACTTGAATAATGCCTTTATGCATATATCACAGTATTGACTGAATGGTGGAATCGTCTTTGTCGGCCCACCAGATGCACGGCACAGCTCTCAGTTAAGGAGAAGTGCTGGTGTTCAGCCTTTAGTGAGTTTCTATGTGCTGATAAGTGAGGCATTTGGAAAACAGTGAGGCTCACCCCGAGGGCAATGCATCCCATATATCTTACATACCGATCTTAAGATGTGCAGCATCATTCTCTGAAAGTGGTTGTTTTTCACCATTGATTATAGGAGGAGCTTAAACAACTAACTATGAATAGCTGCCTAAATTTCAGATTTCTAATGCTGGCAGTCCCTCCAAAATCACGATAAGAGCAAAGGAAATCCTCAGGAAATAGTTTGGGATCTAAGCATGCATTTAAACAAATCATATAAATACTCTCACTGAAGTCAAGAGAACTATATGCATGAGGAAGCAAGAAACACTTTTTTCCTTAAACTAGTAGTATCCCACCCCAAGTGTCTCAGAGGAATAAAAGAAATATAATTAAGTAATTGCTTAAGTAATTACATAATACATTGCCACAAGCAAAATTCTCCTTCTTGAGATTGTTGACAATCAGTTTAAGCCATGAGCACAATATTGCTTTATCTTTGGTATTATCTTAAATTGCATATGAAAATACAAATAATACTATGGATAATAAAATTATCAAGATCTTTCTTAAAATCATCAGTAGTATTTGCTTTAATGACCTCCCAGGGCAAACAATACACTACTTGGCTAAATGTCCCATTAAAAAAAAAAAAAAAAATTTCTATTCTCTTTGACACTACTTGGTATTTTTTCAAATTTCATTACTCAAGTTATGTTTTCAAGTTTTTATACATTAGAAAGTCTATCTGCTATGCAGAGCTTTTGTCACAAAGTAAATCCCTTTCACCTCTTTCTCAAATACCATCATATTTCCAGTTTTTCTTGTCCTATTACTCTTTATAACCATGACTTTTTCCTTTCTAACAAGACCTAAGTTGAGTTCACAAAAGTATCTGAAACCATTTCAGAGGTTCCACTCATACTTTCTGTATATTTTCTATATTTTGAAAGAGACATCTTTGTGATTCTATACTCATACTTATGAATCTGCATCCTATCTGAAAAGCCACAAGGCTTTTAAATGCTTGTCAGAATAAACCATGTTGGTTTAGTTGTTATAGTTACTTCAGACTGCAACAGCTAAATCATTAACAACATTAACTAATTATTTATTGGTTGTTACATCAGTTATATTTTTCTGGAAGGTCTACTATAAGGTATTTTATTTGTTTAGATATTATATACTGGCAAGTGGCTAAATCTTAGTTTCTTAACCAGCAGAAATACCTCACATTGGAAAACTAGTTTTTGCCAACATTAAATTAACCTGAAAATTATTGTGATGAACCTGAAACTATTTGCGAAATTTGTCTAAAGTTAACCAATTCATTTTTTTGTTGATATTCCCCTTCTGGGGAAAACAGCCAGAGGAAGAGCATTTTCCTGGTGTTACCTGAAAGAAAGACAACACTAGGAAACAGAAGTAGATTCAGCTGTGTCTTTTTAGGAAAGGATTTGACCCCTTATCTTCTGTCCGGTTGAAGACTGGCTCAGCCACACAGGTTGGTGGTTACTCAGGTAAGTTTCCCTATTCATTCTTGTTTAGAATTCTTGATCAAATAGCTGAATATTGTTTGGACAAGGCAGGCATTGATTCTTGGCAGGAATTTGAACAGGCACCGACCTGTTTTGTAGGAAGCCAGTCAGGCTATGGAGTCATTATTACCTCTTTGATGCCTGGCACAATGACATTTTGCTGTTCCATGCAAAAAGTAGCATGTCCCACAAAAGGAATCGAAGCTGTAAGGCTTGTAGTTTGCAGGATGGAAGGATGTCACACACCCCAGTGAATGCTCTAACCGCTCACTGATGAGGTAAGAGGGATCAGCAGACTCTTTTCAGAAATCCAGGCCCTTTTCTTGATTTTTTTTTCCCACAAGCATTTCACTAGATGTGAATGAAACATTCTATTTGACATGAAAGAATGTGTCTTTAGTGTTTCCGTTTTGTAGTAAGAAATTTAAGTCTCTCTGGTTTAATCTGAATTGTTTAGATTTTGTTCAGATTAATTGAAAACATATAAAAGTCGGGGTTTTTTCACAGATGTATTCATCTTAGAATATATTGCTGAGACACTTGACCATTTAGCTGCCCCATTCCTCTTTCATAGATCTGGCATATGAATTAAACAAAAATCTTACTCTCTGAAATGTCAAAGGTTGTTTTTTTTTCTTTGCTTCTGAAAACAAGCACTGCTTAATTTTTTCAAGCAGATTTTTTTTTGCATCTTGTCTGTGAAAACTGACCCTCTTGGTGATCATTTGCATATGCACACTTTCTCGGGGAATCTTTTCAGGGGAGCAAGAAGATGTCCTTACACAAGCAAGGGAAATATTTCTTTGATTTCCACAAGACCATCAGCTAACTGGTGGATTTCATATGATAAATGTTAATCAGTTCACTGCATTCCAGATCAAGATTATAAAATCAAAATATGGGTAGGATCCGAACAGCTAGGCACAACTAAAAGACTCACAATTTCAGCCTAAACTCTTCTTACTACGTTTCCTGAGTGTTCAGTGTGATCAAGGAGAAAACTACTGTTTTAGAAAACCTACAGAGAGAGAGCCTGTCCACACAAGTTTACCACAGCAGTGTAAATCTTTTATGTCCAATGTGATGAGGATGATGATACGAAACCAATAAGAGTGCTCTGTATTTGATCGTGTGAATTTTGCTGCTGCAGAAGAGAACAGAGAAATACCCTTCAGCTAGTTGGGTAAGGCCCAGTATGAATGGTTTTTGGCTCAGTTGTTAGTTATGGAGGTTCAGAACAGGGTTCTGCTTGGTTAAGATACAAAAGGGAAAACATTGTCACTACTTCCCTCTAAGAGAAAATGTTTTTCCAAATGCCCATTACAGAAATGATCAAATGATCCACTTGGGTATTTTAGGTGCTTTGGAAAATTGTATTTTTCAAAAACTATGCTGGAAATATGTTGTGAGACGACAATTTCAGTCTGAAGGATCTATTTCAGGTTACACTCACACCATCTGGTTTGAGCAGCCTACCTGACTTGGTTCTTTATTAACAAGTACAGGCTTTGGACAGGAGCTCTCGAAAACAGGTATAACTATGAAACTGAAAGATATTAGTAACATTTTCATGGGAAGGGAGAGGAAGGGAAGGGGATGGTTGTTGTACGGAAGTTGTTGATGCTGTTTTTCTTTTACAAATAGCTTCACACAATAGAAATACTTCATGAAGCACTAGGGTACTTCAGCATCTGCTGACATTCAAATAGAGTAGGTAAGAAGAAGGTTCCTGCATGCATTATTCGTTCTGACCATTTAAAGTTTCAGCACACAAGAAGATACAAATGTTTCAGTAAATGTGAGGATCAGAGTAAAGAAAATCAAGAAATCAAAGAGATACCATATGGGCAAAGACACTCTTTTGTGTAAAGTTGTGTCGTGGAGAGATATTTTAATGTGCAAGGAGGTGTTGAATGCTGCGCTCGAGGCAACAATGTGATACAGAAGCTGTTTCTATTTATATGGAACTATTTCAGTGCCTCCAGGACTGGAATAGTCATCCTGGGTTACCAAGGGCTGCTGACCCGGAAACTTATGAAAGACATTTCTGTTTGGAGAGTCCTTTGGAGAGGTTGCTCAAATTAGTTGACATCTCTCTGAAACAAGCAGCAGTTGTGTGTGCAAGTTGGGAGAAAATACCACGTTTCAATCAATGCTTACTTTCTCATGGGAAGAAAGTGTGTGAACAGATCAGAAAGGCAGCAGAGCCTTTGCATCTGTGTCAGGGCAAACGAAAGCTGGCAGTCAGGTGGCTTCCCTTCTCACAAAAGGAACCAGTTGAGTAAGGTAATTACTGTTTAATATTTCCAACAGGATGTTTGAAGGGAGCATTTAATTATCCTGCCAACATCTATTCAAATAAACATGAGGGATTTAGAACATTTTTTTTGGAGTTGCAGGCTTAAAAGGAATACCAAACATTCTGGGGCACTAAACCTCTTAGATCTCCTCTGTAATGTGGTATAGTAACATGTTTCTATTGACATTTTGCCTTTTACATGAAATGATGCCTGCCCTGGAGAACACACTACAGTGACGTACGCTGCTAAAGTAGCCTGCCTCCTCTTTCACCTTCCTAAATCCTGTCTTGAAGCTTTACTGAAGAAGTAACATTTTCAATAGAACACACTAGGACAATAGCTGAGTGCATCTTTTTTTGTTTTCAGCTAATGGTCTTTTAAAACAAAGTAATTGTTGAGAAATATTCTGAGCATCCTTCTCATGGGTCAAATCATGCTGCAGAATGCCATACTGTTGAAATTGCCAACTGAAAATGGCTATATGAACACCAATTTGAAAAAGGTTAATACTTGCCTCTTACACATGTAGTCACACACATAAACATATACATGTGTGTAAAGATTTTAATTTTTTCTAATTAAAAAAAAAGAAAACGTAGCAAATCTGTTACTGACATTGTTCTGTCTGCCCCTATCTCTTATGCTTTTCTTTTTATTTTTTATAAAGCCTTTTTCTGTCACCTTAACTGTAAAATCTTCGGAGTTCAGAAGGTTGCCCAACTAGGGAAGTGCTACACAAGCCGGTCAGTTTTTCCCACTTAAATCAGCTGAAAGATCCTATAGAAGGTCTCTTACAAAACAGTAGCATCTTAAACCTAAAATGCAGACATCATTCGCCATCCAGTGAACACACCGTGGGTGAACAAGCTCTGCAAGAAGATATTGTTTAGAATAGAGTTGTGAGTCTGCCAGAGAAAAGCAAAAGAAGCCAATGCAGAGAAAGGGTGTAAAGTCAGACTGCGTGAGTAGGCGCCGAGGAAAGCTGGCTGAGAGACACTTGGAAAAGAGTACTAACTCTTTCCAAAGAGTGGGGAACAGTGACGGAGCATGTGATCAGCTGGGGGTTGATTTTCTTTTTCCACCTGAAAACAAAAGAAATACTTGACTTATAGCTTTAACTTGTTTTCATAATTGCAACAACTATCAGACCTTTCATATTTTTTTTCCTAACTGTTCAGACCAAATGAATTAACATTATCATTTTTACTGTTAAGAGGATTTAGGAAGAACAGTAATACAGGTCTTAATGGTAAAAATCAATATATCAAAACTCACTGTGATCCTCCTCCACCCCCAGTAGTCTAAGCATGAGCTCGTTCAGAGATAGTTTTTATAATTAGTAATTTANTAGAAACTGGCAGGATTAATGTGTCATTGATCTAAGACATCACTTTGGACTCTGAATCGCCAGGTCTTTTTGTGGATGAGAAACAACTTTACAAGTTAGGCACATCCAAAGGGACCTTGTCTAATAGTTAATGGAGATCTGAAAGAAAATTCCACCTCCTCCAGAAATTAAGTGAAGATAAAATTTGAGAGCATGGTTGATCTCAACGGGAGAGGGAAAAAGGCAGTAAGAAGAGCAGAAGAGTGAAGACTAGAAAAAGACTTGGAAATGAGGCAATTCTAGTGTTTTCTGCTGTTGTGGTGCCTTCTCAGTATGTAAGGAAACAGAACATGAACCTATACGTAGTGGTGCCTGAGTACACCCTTCCTGAGCTCTCTGGCAGTCAGGTAAGTATTAAGGATCTTTTTTCTAATAATCAAGTAGCCTCAAGGTGCCTTATGGTTGTTCATTACAGTTCTATAAACAACAGATGAGAAAAATGAAGGACAACCCGGGAAAAACACATTAAAGGAACTGCAAAACAGTGGAAACCTCGCTAAAAGAGCATGTCTTAGACATCAGCTCAAATCTGGGCACTCACTTAAATGTTCCTCTGAATTCTGTACATTTTTGCCTGGGTATGTGTTTTAAGACATTACTGGTGTTCTTCTATGAGTTTTCTGTATAGTTCTGCAACAAGGAAAGTTATTCATGCATTACATTGGTGGGTCTTGCATGTCCCCATCATATAAGATTTACTCAGCTGTCTCAAATTTTAAAAGTAGTTGTATGCCTATGTACCCACCTATTTACTTCTGTAGGATGAACAATATATGACTTTGTTTATTGTGGAAAGTCATTGTAAGATTTATATTAATTTCAAAAGATTACAAGTAAAAGAGGCTCATTATTAGTGAAGTGGAGTGGAAGTCCTTGTAAGGCAAGAATTCACTTGTGCAGTATCCTTGAAAACTCCAATTAAGTATGGGTTAATAGGAACCATAGCCTTGAAATCATACGCATTTTCCCATTTGAAAAGGGTATTTCTAACACCTTTTTAACTCTTTTATTACTGAGATACCGTACAATGTTGAAACTAAGGACACAGTCTAATTTTTTTTTGTTGTGTTCTTTGAATGTGGCATGTGGTTTGAGTTTTAAAGCTTATTTCCTTTTGGTCTAATGAGCCTCTGAAAGTGATTAAATAGAAGAAAGACAGGTTAAGCCAATGACATTTTATCAGAGGAAACACTATCAAGTCTAGTGCCTTTTTGTAGGTTCCCAAGATTTCTCACAATAAAAAACTTTCTTATGACTGGAGTAGTAATTAGAAACTCAAGGCATTAAATGTTTGTCAGTCAAAGTTAAGACAAAATGCAAACAATGATCAGAAAAAATGTTCTTATGTGCTATACTTAGTTATCTTTTTTATGTCTGGCATTCCATTCTAGCTGCCTGCTTTTGTTATTATGCTGAACGCAGTGAACCTCCTTCAAGCATGGGGAAATTCTACCCAAATCAGACCCTCAGCTACTGTTTTGAAGAACTTTTTAGAAATGGATTAAGCTTACTTGGGATAATTTATCATTAGATCCAGGGTCCACAGATTAAAATGAGTTTACAATCAATTCACATTATACGAAGAGGTAGAGATGTGATGGGTGGACAGCAACTGTTTGAGTAAATCACTTCACCTTTCGAAGTGCTTTCTGTGCCACATACATCTTGATAGGGAAACAGTGGTTAGTGGATCCGAATGGGATATTACTAAGATGACAGTACATTTATCGTTGTTTTGTACAGAGGCCTTGATCCACCACCAGAGACTCACTGTGCAAAGCACTTCTCATGCCTCTGTGAGTAGAAGAGTCCGGCTCAAAGGAAGAGCTCTAGATAGGCTGCAGAAGTGAAGGACAGTGCAGTGGTGTTGACCGGGACAACAATCAATCAACAACCAACTGTCTACCCCTTAGGTGTTTTGAACTTACGTTTGTGTCCTACAGTTATGCCCATTTTGTTGCTCTTTATTAGGTTTATAGTAAAGCTGGCAGTGCCCTAACACATAGAGATGATCAAAATACTGAGAAATGTAGGCAGTAAGTAAACTAGATAAACAAATGGCTGACATTTCAAACATTCCCCCCCCCCAAATCACTTGTAAAGTGAACATCTTGGAATACAGAAGTGAGCTTCAAAGACTGTGTTCAGAAGAGCCTCTTTGGTGTCTCTTAGTGGGCTGTGTAGCTAAGTAATAGCTGTCTGGGTTTGGAAACTGCACTCTTCAGGTCTCTGCCTGGGAGAAAGGTGCACAGCTGTACTGTCCTTGAGCTTGCTGGAGACCATCATGCTCTTGTTGAGAAACTGGGAATAATGTTAATATCATTTATCTTTGCCATCTAAAAGATAGACAATTGGTTTAAGAGGCCATTTGGAAGCTTTCAATAGAGAAAGCCAGATACCTCCAGTGGAAACTTCACCCTATTCTAAGATAGTTGTCTAAAAGACAAGTCCTAAATTGCCTTTTAGTGGTCACTTTCTCTCTAATGCGTACAGACAACATTTCAATAATCTGTACTTTGCTTTACATGCCAAAAGTTAAGCAAGATGAATCTCGCCCTTGCTGACCAATTTCTCTTTAACGATAAGTTTGAAATGTTATTTCATAAGTTTCGATTGGAATTGGCACAGATAAAACTTTACCCTTTCACATCATGTATCACATACACAGTAATGTAGCTTTCAGATTTCTTTTTCTTAAATTTTCCTTGAATGATAAATATCTTTTTGCATAATTACAGCAGGTTGTAAAAAATAAAATAAAAGTATAGCAAGTAAGCCACCTAAGTAACAACCAAATAAGGACAGGCTCTTGCACAATTCCAAGTAGGATGTTTGCCGAGGACATGAATATCAATATAACATTACTATCACACTATTTTATTCTCATTATATATTTCTCGACCAATCATACTAAATCAGCTATTACATATCACTATATACGAATACAGAAAAAATATCTGAAACAAAAGGGAAACAAACAACTGCAGAGGTGGAACAACTGGATCCCCAGCTACACCTCATGTTTTCCTTTTTCTTATCAAAGACATTCATATAATCTCTAAACTTTTATCCTTGCTAAAAATAAACTTGAAACTTTTCTCTAAAAATAAATCCCTTAGCTCTGAATGCAGAAAAGTAACTCTTCTTTCTTGATTCTTGTTTCTAATGGGTTTGAGGAGGAAAATTTGGGGAGTATTATTGTTTCTTTAGTTTAAAATCATCTGAACATGAAAGAATTAATAAATCTATTGCCCTTTCCTTATGTCAAACATAAGCTTAACTATATGATTGTAGCCAATAAAATACATTGCCCTGAGCTGAATTCCCTCTATCACACAAAGATATGTGATAGATTCCCTATCTAGGTTTTGTCCACAAGTTTAATAAGACACTCATTTTTCATCAGCATTTCTCTGTGAACTATTACATGCATAAAAACGTTGACAGTAACATGCTAGTAATGAAATCTCTGTGCTGCTGTTAACAAACCTGTCCTATTGCATTAACCTGTGGCTTTATTATCCACACTAATTTTCAAGCTGTAATTCTTTCCCTTGCTAGATTAATTCTTTTAGCAGCTAACTCTCTGGATACAGAAAGAAAGAACAAGCCTGAAAGAAAAGTTGCCTTTAGGACAGATTAAATGTGATAAAGGAAAAAAAAACCCACAAAACCTTAAGCCAATGGTGACTTGATAGAACTATGTCAAATGACTGTTTGTTGGTAGTTGGACAAGATGATGTGATCATAGATGGTATGCTTTAGATGTGTGCCTAAGACAACCATAAAAAACATTTGCAGATAAATGTCAAAGAGTGAATAAGTCAAAAGATAATAAGGAGGAGACTCAAAACAATGTGACTACGTTTTATTTTTTCCTGTGCCACTTTAAGTATTGATTAGCTAACAATTCAGAAGCAATAAAAGGCAGTCATTCATTTATGCAACACGTAAGCAGCCTGGGCATCTTATAGCCATAAAATATATTTGGACTCCAGACTGAAGAAAGGGTTAAATTCTTCAGAAAATTCAGTAATAGGGAAGGATTATTAGTGGACCTAGGATTCTGGAAAAGCTGCAAGCCCTAAAGATTATAGAAGAAACTAAAAGCCACTTTAAGTATTGGAAAGAACAAGGAAGTTTTGTAGGCAAATTATTCACTAATTGCTGTTGGAGAAGTTTTTGTACTTTTCTCTGAGGCAACTGGTTATGTCACTATCATCTGAAGGATGGATCAGGATAACCAAGATGGTCTAGCAGAAGTGTGTACTTCTCTGGTGGCCTTTCTGTGGAAGACAGTAAGGTTTTACCAAGCTGGCAAGGCTGAGGTGCAGTTTCTAGCCTGTTGCTCAAGTTGTGCTTTCATGAACAGGGAACAGCAAACCTGTTCTAGTTTGCAATTACACCCATGGACTTGGGAACTGAGGGTGAAATGTTGGCCTGGACGTGCTGTAGTCATTGGGATAACATTCATTGCCTCTAGTGCAGTTCTGGTATCACATGTGGTGTTAATGATTGTTTACACCTGCTAGTACGGACACACGTAGATATCCCAAACAGCCTTGCACGATAGCTGTCTCAGCAGTCAAAAACCTGTAAAGTTTTATGGCTGTATCATTTTCTCTACAGAAATAAAATTCCCTCCAGATAGCTCATAGGGGTTTATTCACCCTTTCCTCTCCCTCCCACTTGTAATAGAAGACAAATTGCCCAAATATCTCCTGATCACATTCCACATACTTCTGTCAGCAGGAAAAGTAGAATTTAACAGAGAGCCCGGATACTGAGGGTGGTCAAACTCGCCACTTCCAGGATTCAGGGATGATGGAAAAGAACCCCCTGCTTGTCCTCTGGGATGACCTTCCATCTGAGCTGTCGCGTTATCACAGATCCATCTGTAAACAAAGGATAGCAGGTTCCCTGGGCAGTGTCAGGATCACACTCAGAGTGACACTGTGTTTGGATGTTCAAAGAATCCCTCTCTCCTTGCTTTCTTTTCCAGGCTTAATAAAGGAACTGCTAAAACCTATGTAGCTTGATAAGATGACAAGACAGTCTTTTAGTGTTATTGATTGTATACAAGAGGTGGAATGATGAATTATTTCCTATAATGCACCCTGAGTGGGTTTCATCTTTTTGAGAGAAGTTCTTGAAATTCCTCATATGAATTCAGTTCTTAAACTTCCTGCTGGCAAGAAAAGGGTCTTCGTTAGGCCAAAAGGGTTGGGGTAAGACAAACATCTTCTACCTGATAACAGAAGGGAGAGAACTCTCAGAGTGCATGATCTGAGAGGAATAAAGATGTATAGCATATAAAATAAACTGTGGATTACTATCATGAGAATGCTGTCAAAATAAACCAAGGGGACAAATTGTGTGCTTCTGAAGGCACTCCACATATAATAAACTTCAACCTTTCAGCACCTTCCTCTATGAGTGATGGCACAGCTGGCTGGCTGCAGCTTTTTTCTCGCTAAAGTGAAAAACAATTTTATTACTCAGCAAAAGAAGTTCCACTATGAGTCCACAAGCATTTGTATCAATCGTATGCAGTCGTGTGCAATACATAGGGTATTGTGTGTAGTTACCTTTCCTATACGTGTTCCTATATCTGTCATATTCAGTCTTAGCAAAACGGCTTAAAAACCTAATGTGTTATGGGGACTTGCCTCTTAAGGTTCCTGAGGAATAGTATCTTCTATATTTATTCTGTGTGAAATATAAACTGAAGTTTAAGCCTAGAACTTAAACAGCAGTTTTTGCAATAAAGCACTTGAGAAAAGGATCCAAAGAGTGTCATTTTTATAGAATCATTCTCTGGGCCTCAACTATGGCCCAAGGATTGCTGCTAGTTTGGCTGTTGTGAAAAGCATCTGATATCAATGGATATCCCAGCAGAGCTACATGGAACTCTACAGTTCAAGTTTAAATAAATGTGTAAGGCGTTAGATCTTGAAGCAGCATTGTTTGCTTTGGTGTAGGCGATCTTTCGACTGGGGCAAGGATTGTCTGTTTTCTTTTAAGGAAACTTGTGCTCTTGCCATTACTGTCTCACTCATTCTGAAACTAGTTTTTGAAACTTTCTTGCTTGACTGAAAATCTCTGAGGCACAGAGAGGCAAAATATGAGCTGCAAACAAAGATGAGTACATGTTGTCCTATCCTTGACTACTGCTATGATTTTAGATATTGCAAGTTATCTTTGATTATTATTATTTAAAATATTTTTTGAGGAGCTTTTAGTAGCTTTGGAAGAGAGCAGCAGGACAGACTGAGAAGTTCTTGAGGTGCTTGATGAGCAGCTGGGAACCCAGGCAACAGGGAAGGTGGCAGATGGGTCCAGCCTGAGCTGTTTACTGGGCTCAGATTCACTGAAGAGGTCTCAGAAACACACTTGGGAATGCAACTATAATATATCGTTTTTTTTCTAGAAACAAGCATCAGAATTGCAAATCTCATTTTTACTAAGGCCTTACTCTCCTTTCTATGTAAAGGAACAGTCTGGTTTTCCCTGACAAAGCAGTACGAGGAAGTCTTGGTGTAAATGTAAATCAGGTCAGGACATCTTTACACAGACAGAAAGATGCTCTCTGCTACATGCAAAGGTATGTTTAAGAAAACTTTTGATGGCTTGTGCTCACTAATATATTTAAGTTTTTAATTATTGCTTATTCTAATTTCACTGCATGATGAAAGCTTCATTTACATGTTGTTCTTGTTGCTCAGATGTCAAGGACTTTATCTGGGATCTTCAGACACTTGATCAGGGTTTGCTGATGAAAGCCTGACCCTGTTGTCTAAATCTGTCACCTCTCTGACTTTACCACCATCGTTGAAACTGCCAGCAATAGTTTGTCCGTAATGAGATTGCTTGGTGGTTTCTTTGTCAAACTTGTTTTTATTGACCCGCCCAATGTGAGGCACTGTCTCTCACTTACAGGTCAACCCGAGGTATTGTATACCAGTGAATATATCATGACAGAAAAAAATAAACACTGGGGGAGGAGGAAGTTCTGATAACTTTCACAGCCCAGATGGAAACGCAGGCTCTTTGTACTCCCATTAAGCATTGGCAGTGTGTAATGGGGCTGTGAGCACTGAGCTACAGGGAAAGCTGTAACCCACTCTTCCAGGAATCCTTTCTCATTGTCTACCACTCTCATGATACAACTCAGACTAACAGACCCATAGACACAGTTCTGTCTGAAATGGAGCTTGGCATAACTCATTATCAAAACATAGTAGGTTTGGTAATTTTTCTATTGTTTTTAGGTTTTATGGTTTTTTTGGTCTTGAGTTTCATGTATTCACAGAATTTATTCTTCTCTGTTTTGAAGCATGGAACTCTAGTTTATGAAGCAGGAAACTGCAAGTTTTGTTGACTAACTGATTAAAAATGCAAGCTGTCCTGGACCCTACAGTATTCCTTTCACAATACAAAATTAAAGCCATAAAAAGCATAAAGTTTTCCAGGTATTGATCCTTGGTGGTGGATGAGAGGTCAGATAATCATTGCTGGAGCACTGGACTGAGAACCACATTGGGTCACTATGAACTTCCTTTTAATGGGAAAGTAAATCTCAAACCTCTTGATAATCCTGCATACATACTTCATGATATTTGCTGGAAAGGCAACACAGCCAGGCACACGCAGTCCAGGAGGTTTCTGCAGAACATTGATGATAACTTTTTTGGCACAGGTGGTGGAGGAACCAATGAGGAGAGGTGTGCCGCTGGACTTTGTGCTGACAAACAAAGAAGGACTAGTTAGGGATGTGAAGGTTGGGGGTAGCCTTGGCTGCACTGACCATGAGATGGTGGAGTTCAGGATCCTGCGTGGAAAAAGTAGGGCAAAAAGTACATTTACAATGCTGGACTTCAGGAGAGCTAACTTTGGCCTCTTCAAAGACCTACTTGGAGGAATCTCATGACTAAGGCTGTAGAAGGAAGGGGGGTGCAAGAAAGCTGGTTAATATTCAAGCACCACTTCCTCCAAGCTCAAGATCAGTGCATCCCTAGGAGCAAAAGATCATGCAAAGGATGCAGGAAACCTGCATGGATGAGCAGGGAACTTCTGGAAAACCTCAGACGGAAGAAGTTTACAGAATGTGGAAAAAGGGACTGGCCACTTGGGAGGAGTATAGGAATGTTGTCAGAGTATGCAGGGATGCAACGAGGAAGGCTAAGGCCCATTTGGAATTAAACCTGGCAAGGGATGTCAAGGACCATAAGAAGGGCTTCTTCAAGTACATCAGTAGTAAAAGGAAGACTAGGGAAAATGTGGGCCTGCTGCTAAATGAGGTAGGTGCCCTGGTGTTGGAGGATGCAGAGAAGGCAGAGTTACTGAATGTCTTCTTTGCTTCAGCCTTTACTGCTAAGGCTGGCCCTCAGGAATCCCAGAGCCTGGAGAGAGAGCCTGGAGAAAGGAAGAATCTCCCTTGATCAAGGAGGATCAGGTTAGAGATCATTTACGCAAACCTGACACTCACAAATCCATGGACCCTGATGGGATGCACCCACGAGTGCTGAGGGAGCTGGCAGATGTTATTGTGAAGTCGCTCTCCATTATCTTTGAAAGGTCATGGAGAACACGAGAGGTGCCTGAGGACTGGAGGAAAGCCAATGTCACACCAGTCTTCGAAAAGGGCAAGAAGGAGAACCTGGGAAACTACAGGCTGGTCAGCCTCACATCCATCCCTGGAAAGATGATGGAACAGCTCATCCTGGATGTCATCTCCAAGCATCTGGAAGAAAAGAAGGTTATTAGGAGTGGTCAACATGGATTCACCAAGGGGAAAACATGTTTGATCAATCTGATAGCCTTCTACGACAGCATGACTGTCTGGATAGATGAGGCGAGAGCAGTGGACATTGTCTGCCTCAACTTCAGCAAGGCTTTTGACACTGTCTCCCATAACTTCCTCATAGGTAAGCTTAGGAAGTATGGGATAGATGAGTGGACAGTGAGATGGACTGAGAACTGGCTGAATGGCAGAGCTCAGAGGGTTGTGATCAGTGGCACAGAGTCCAGTTGGAGGCCTGTAACAAGCGGTGTTCCCCAGGGGTCAGTACTGGGCCCAGTCTTGTTCAATGTATTCATCAACGACCTGGATAAGGGGACAAAGTGTACTCTCAGCATGTTTACTGATGACACAAAACTGGGATGAGTGGCTGACACGCCAGAAGGCTGTGCTGCCATACAGTGATACCTGGACAAGCTAGAGTGTTGGGCAGAGAGGAACCTAATGAAGTTCAACAAGGGCAAGGGTAGGGTACTGCATCTGGGGAGGAATAACCCCATGCATCCGTACATGTTAGGGGCTGACCTGCTGGAAAGCAGCTGTGTGGAAAGGGACCTGGGAGTCCTGGTGGACAACAGGATGACCATGAGCCAGCAATGTGCCCTGGTGGCCAAGAAGGCCAATGGCATCCTGGGGTGCATCAAGAAGAGTGTGGCCAGCAGGTCAAAGGAGGTTATTCTCCCTCACGGCGAGGCCGCATCTGGAGCACTGTCTCCAGTTCTGGGCTCCCCGGTTCAAGAAGGACAGGGAACTGCTGGAGAGGGTCCAGCAAAGGGCTGCGAAGATGCTTAGGGGACAGGAACATCTTTCTTACGAGGAAAGGCTGAGGGACTTGGGTCTTTTTAGTCTGGAGAAGAGAAGACTGACGGGGGATCTTATCAATACTTATAAATACTTAAAGGGAGGGTGCCAGGAGGATGGGAACAGTCTTTTTTCAGTGGTGCCCAGTGACAGGATGGTAACAGGCACAAACTTGAACATAGGAAATTTCACCTTAACATAAGGAGGAACTTCTTGACTTTGAGGGTGGCAGAGCACTGGAACAGGCTGCCCTGAGAGGTGGAGTCTCTGACTCTGGAGATATTCAAAACCCACCTGGATGCCATCCTGTGCAACCTGCTGTAGGTTGACCTGCTCTGGCAGGGGGGTTGGACTAGATGATCTTCGAAGGTTCCTTCCAATCCCTACCATTCTGTGATTCTGTGATTCACATTTATTTATACAACTCAAGGGAGTGATGTAGTAATTACTGCAGTATCCAAGGGAACAGTTTGGATTAGAAGAAATTTAAGGAAACTAAAAGAAGAGATATCATGTCCATCATCCTCTAGCACCTTCCTAGGGTATCCCTCAATGAAGTGGAATCAAAAATTCTCACTACTATTCCTTAAACAATCATTTTGATTTACTGGTACATCTCTGTGCCAAGTGAAGTAATCATAATACCCTGTATAAATGTATATAAATTTATGTATATAATTATGTATAACTTTATGAATGGACTTTTCTACCCCCTCCCATTTCTGTGTAGGATGCACATGCCACTTTTCTGTGGTTATGTCTTCATGAACAATAACTCAATCACTGACTACACAGTAGTGAAATACATTTTTCAGCAAGGACCTTTAACATTATTCTCATAGAATTCATGAGAATCACAATGAAAATACAAAGAATTTAAAACTACTTTAAACCTGAAACTTATTGAGTTTGTATTTGATTATTGAAGATCATATTTGATTATTGAAGATCAGTCAAAACAGATTATATTTTTTTCCCATTGATATATTTTAAGAATAGATTATTACTCTAAAGGTAACATAGCTGAATTGTACTTACCTGGGAATAAAGCATTATGATAACATTTATATCAGCCACAGACTTGTATATCTCTTCTGACCTGTCAAGAAATCTAAAGTGTCTTGGTAAACCAAGAAAATCCCTTCAGATACTTTTTAATCCAGAAATGTGTCAGTTTGGTTTTTACTAAATACTTCACAACTGATGTGAACTAGAACAGATCATCTGAAGTTCACATCACTAACAAAATATTATATGGGTCAATTACTGAGGTATAAAAAACATTTTTAAGGAAATTTAAAAAATAGTTCCCTGTTCATTTACCTGTCAACACATAGTGTTCTGCATCAGATACCCACTAAGTCCTCAAACACTGTAGAGAAATATATTTTGAATGTAGATAACTAGTTTCACTACACACAGAATAGCTAAGGTTTCAAGATTAATGCATGTATTTCCGAGGATTTTTTTAATGTGCTTTTTTAGCACGAGTAAGGAATGAAAATATTAAATATTTATCTGTGTGATCTGAATCGAATGCATCTGCAAACTAGAATTTTTAGCATCATACATCCTTTTTTCCTTTTCATAAACTATTTCATTTCTTATGTCCAAACAATATCACTTTTGAATAAAGGATTTTTGTAACTTGTTAGATCTCCCAGAGGGAATTATATTTCTTAGCCTAAAATAGGAAATCTTTCTTCGTTAGTGAAGGAAACCTCCATTTTATGGGTATATGTTAAAACTATTTTAAAACAGCACCCATTTTTTTGGTGTTTCTGAGAAAAGTTCAGTGTTTTAAAGAGTAGAAATGTTGAGGAGAATCATGATTTTGATAAGATCTGGACTCAGTACCTGAACTATCAAAATGCATTTTTGGAACAGGGGTAGATGACTCATCTTCGCAGCCTGGAAGTGGAGGTACTGAGTCAGCTATTGGCTGGGAGCACTGTTGACCAGAAAGAGCCAGACAGGATTTCTCCCTTTAATGCCAAATTTGAAGTATTTAGACACAGCCTGAGTGACACCCCACAGACAATGGAGGAGCTTCAGTGACAAACTGACATTTTGAGCTGTGCACAATAAAGAGAATTGACCGTGAAAATGATCAGAGGAAGAGTGTAGATATGGGAGTGCAAGGACATGAAAGGAGGTGGATGTTATTCCCTTTGCTCAAAGCATTGCAGAGGAATCACAACTCACATGGAGGAGTTTTCTTGGGCAGCGAGGGCGGCATCCTGTGCAACGATGATACATTTGTGGTTTATGTATAAATAAGACAGTACCCATATGGCCGAGAACCTCACTTTGGATACTGATCCCTCTTGTGAGCTGTGCAAAAGCATGTCTTTGCCTTTGGTGACAAAGGCAAAGGTGAGACAAGAAACTATACCAGTGCACAGAAAACACCGAGATGTGTTTGGTCCCAGAGAGGCTTTTATAAAACTGTCTATCAGAGAGGAATACTCAAAACCACACGTGGCTTTGTGTCTTTATAGGCCACAGATTATTTCCTCTGGCTGCTTTTATGCTGCATTCCATAATCTTTGAACTTGTTGTGCCTCCTGTCATCCATCGTTACCACAAGTTGTTTCTTGTCATGTTCAAAGCCGAGTTCTGAGCTACTAACCAGTGCTTTCCAGCCCATAAGTGAAGCTACTAGTAGGTGTTATAATAGAAATTAACATATGACATGTGTTACAAGCTTCCCATCACATAATATTTTGCTGCTAAAAAGAAATCAATATGAAATATCCTAATTAAGAAAGTTAATACTTTATGTTATATAATGTTTCATTGATAATTTTAATCTAAAAATTTGAATTTCATGCCTGTTTTTACAGCTTCAGCCAGAAGCAGGCTGATTTCTCTCAGTGAACAAAAGGAAGGCTTGAAGTATAATTAAAGATGAAAAAGCTTCATTCAACCAGTCTGTTTTTATTTCCATGTGGATCAACAACCTTTTCTTCTCCTATCTCTTACAGCAGCAGTATTACTGAAAGCATTGATGAATCAACACTTGGGTGGTATATTCAGTAGCTGTTGACAGGTGGTGGGAAATATAACACACCATAGTTCAGCAGGTGCAGAAAAGTTATAAGGCTGAAAGACAGGAAAATAATCAGAATCTTAGTATTACCTCTGTATCTTGCATGCCCTGTCTAACTTTTCTTTTCTGTTAGTAATAATCTTTATACACAGAATGAAATACCAGAAAGTGGTTGTCTGATTTATATACTCTCCCTTTTGTGCAATTGTATGGCATCTGGGGCTTCTTGGAAATGAATATTTTGATCGATGGACCACTCAACTTCTCTCAGGTTTCTCGTCTTAATCTGTGGAACAAAAACACACCCAATACCAAAACCACATATGGAAAAATGTATCTATGTCTCATATATTTGCCCAGTTACTCCAAAACTAGTAATAAAAATATCACAAAAATGTACTGAGAAAAGCCAAATATACTCACAAAAAATATTGCTTGTATTAATTATATGCAATTCCTCATGTTATGGGGCTGGCCCTTCTACTTTCAAACTTTGGTGACTGAATTGGTCATTCATCTTGAGACCAAGCCTTTTGGAGATGTGTCAGATAAAGCACAGTTGAAGATTGTATTAAGAAAAGGTAAGAAAATAAGGTATTAGGTGACATTCAGCTTCCCAAAGGCAGTGGAGGGCCTGTGTGACTGCACGATCAGAAAATGTGTCTATTACCTTTATATTTGTTCTGTCAATAAACAAATATTGACCTCCCTTATGCACAAGAATTGCCTATTTTATGTATGGAATTCTTAGTACCAATACACCAAAGAGCTGTATTTGCAAATCCTAAGTAAGAAGTCATTATTCCAGCCTAAGTCCAAAACAAAAAGCAGCTTCAGGCAAGAACAAACAATTTGCTTTGGAAATAGTGACCCTGACTTGCCTGAACATTTTTATATTTCTTTCCTGGAGATCAGACACGTGAATGACCCAACAAGTTAGAACATAGGCATGTCTATGTACTAAGGGGAGAAAAGCCTTGAGAGATAATAGCATTTTCTACAGTAACAAGATAATAGAATAACTGTATTCTTTGAATATTAATGGCAATATGCTCCTAGATGTCACTCAGATGCTTTGAAAATTGTATCTTAAGGTCCCAAGTCAGTCATCGTGACCCTGTCAGTGCTTTAATAGAAATTAAATGCTTCCCTCTGCTAAGGACAACCATGAGGCCAGTTTTTAACACAATATATCTTCATGCCCATTCTTCAGGATTTTGCTGACTTTTAGCAGTGTGTCGGTGTTTTCCTTGGTGCCTCTAGGTTATACTCTTTGTGACTCATATCAATCCATTGAAGCATTCCCATATTTGGTTTCACCATCTGTAAAATGAGGGAAATAATACTTATTTGTCTATGTAACCATTTTTATCTCTAGCATGGGGGATCAAGAAACAGTTATTTAATAGTAGCTGATTATTGTTTGCTTAAGTGTATGAAGCCGCAAGGTGGCTAAGCACCTGAAACTGAAGCAGATTTTTCTGTAAGTATTGATGCTGCACACAGTTTTTGTAGCAGTTCAAGGTGCGTGCAGCCATTTCTCAGGCTCAAGGCTGTCTCTCAGGCTTTCTAAATCCTTGTTACTATTATAGAAACCCAAATCACATTAAAAAAGAGATGAATCAGGCCAAGACTTCTCCCATTTTTCAGTGCTATTTATTGTGAGTTCACCCCAATATTGTGTCTTGTAAAAAACCTGCAGAAACTTTCTTGCAGGAGAAATGGGATGTCAAAATATCATACAGATGTGGCGAGAACAGGTCTTTCTTGGATGCATTTATCCTTACAAAACGTTAATTCTGATGTGTAATTTTGCCCATTCCTGGTTCTGGAGTATTTACTGACAACCTTGCCCTGAAGCAATAGGGTTTTTATTTCAAATTTATGACTATGACAGATTTCCAATGAGCACAATAATCATGGCTCATCTCTTTCCCTCTCCTCCTACAATTTTTTTGGAGTGGGAATGCCCTGATTTTGTTCTGCTGATTTATGTGCTACTTTGTTCTTTATCTGTTTGCACCTCGCCAGTAAAATAACATCGTGCTATCATTTCCAGGGTTCACAGGACCCTGTCAGCACTTAGCAGTCAAAGGTCAACCAACTTCACAACTTATGGTTAAATAGGTTGAGAAATCTCACCTAGTATTAACCTCCAATACATCAAATGAAGAAAAATGGTACTGGCATCACTAATAAAATAACATTGCCATACAGCAGGCGGTTTTTGCTGTAGTGCATTTGCAATACAGTTGTTGAGACATGACTGTCCTTGAGATGCCCAGTTCTTGGAGTGGACAATGAAACTTGTGTTCCTGATTGCCACTGATTTATGTTTTGCTTTGTTCTTTATCTGTTTATAAGTATCCAGGAGAGCCATCCACATGTTGCTATCTTTCTTTCATCTTCTGAGCTGTCTGTGACCAGTTCATCTTTCCCTGACGCTATCTCTCTGCCCTGTAAGCCCTTCAGCATATGTTTCCTACACCCATTTGCAAGTTCACAGAACCCTGGCAATTCTTAACAGCCAAGCAGCAACAAACCTGCCTGAACAATTATAAATAGATCCACCTGATTTCCCTTAGCAAATGCTCTTATTTTTGTATAATAGACCTACATAGAGATGGCAAATACTTGGCTGCATTGAAGACAATAACTTCACCGGGGATTTAATTTTCAGGTATTCATGCCATTTTTATTCTGAAGTTTCATGGCTCCCCCAAACAAATGTTGTTATGCTGAAGAAGTTATTTCAAATGTAAAATAATTTATGGGGAAGTGTAGATACTATGTTACTCAGAGCATCTTTTCCTCTCATTCTGATTACTAAAAGAATTTTGAAGTTTTTGACCTAGCTAGTACATACCTTTCAGATTTTAGTTTTTACTCCTGCCTTTCTCATCATTTGTCTTTTAAACTGGAAAAATTTGGGAAGGGAGAGAAAAAAGGAAAAGAGTGGGAAACAAAGAAAAGAAATACTGCATATTCATCTAAATAATGAAATATTTTAAAATTCTCAATTAGTACATTAAAAAAAATGTTATCAGAAAATAGATTACAGAAAAGAAAAAGAAGTCGGGCATTTTCAATGAAAAGTACATTTTCATACAAATATTTAAAACAGTCCAGGTCAAAATATCCAGGCTCCATTCAGCTGCCCTGAGAAACAGCTTTAATATCCACTATTGACTGAGGCTTGTCTCTCCCACACATAGGCACTTTTAACCAGAAGCCTAGAGAGCTGATCTCGGGCTGAATAACACGGGGAGGGAAAGGATCAGTGGGCTGAACAGAAGCCAACCAGCTGACAGCTGACTAGCAGCTCTGAAGTGTTCCCTGAAATCAATAATCTTCGGATAATTGAGAGTATGGGAACTCGGTGGATAACTCTGCGTGTCTGCAGTGCTCCTGGTAGCTGAAGGCTCTCCGTGTAGACATCCGATGATGATGTTCCAGAGGGTGGGTCACTAGGCCATGATAATTCACCATGAACAGAGAATAGTATTTTTCATAAAGGAAAGTGCAATATTTGAAGAAGAGCTTTCCGACACTAAAATTTCTTGACAATCCAAGATTAAACATGGCAAAGAAAGCAGCTTTAGGTATTCTTTCTGACAGGTCTCTCCACTGCTTAAAAATTAGAGAATGAAAATCCCCGTCAAGTAACTCACAACTATAAAATCATACGTGATCCTTTAAAATGTCTTCATTTCCAGTATAAGGCACTTGGTTCTGAATGACTTATTTATTCTGTGCTTTCTTGCGCATGCTGGACTACAATGACCTGTCTTGTAATTTCTGTTTTGATTGTGCTGCCAGTCCTTCCCCTCTTTCCTATTTGTATGCTTACCAACCTGTGAACGGCAATATTTGATTTCTAAGGCTTTGGAATATTAAGGATATGCAAAAATGTGGTGAATCTGTCTCTTCAGATTTGCATGCATGGGTTGAGAAGGCCAATAAGCCAATAAGTCATTCTTTAAAACTCCCACAGCGTGGGAAATTCATTGGTGACAAACGTCAGCATGATATTTGAGACACATTCAGACTGTTATGAAACTCCCGTTCCTCTAAGGACTGTTTGAGACTTCTTAGCATTGCTAATGCTCTATAGCCTTCATTATCTGCCCAGTCATTCCCTCTATGAAAATCTTGCTGTTGCTGCTGCCTTTTCTTACATAAAATTAAATACAAGTAGTACAAACTAAAAGCATTGCCAGTCAGACTGGCACAGCACAGTTTATCTGTAAAAGACAGTGGTAGGTATTATAATAATTTAGTCTGTGATGCCCTTCACCTTTCATTGCATTTATACACTCATACTTGCATGACATTTTCAGTGAATCAACAGGGTCATTTTGCCAATGGGATTCGAGGATAACTATGTACATATGAGGACTTCTGGGCACCTAATTCAGCACTGTGAATTCATACACAGAGTAAAATCGATGGTTTGGCATGGCTATATTGGTCTTGATTTCAGCAGCAAATGCTAAGCAGCTACTCAAGCAGCATCATTAGCATTTCATATAGGCACAGGCAATATCTGAGTTATCTGTGCTCACTCCTCCTTCCCATTTGAATGAGCAACCTAGGTTTAAATTTTAACATTCATTATCTGTCCTAGACCTACAAATCTTGCCCTTATTGAAACCTTGGCTTATATTTCCTTTGTCCAACAGGTCAAGATTTCAACTGGGGAATTCTGCACCGATGCAATGATGAATCTGGTCATTGCTTGTTGCAGTCAATTACAATATACGATGTAAATGAGACCTAAACATAGACTGGACCAAAAGCAGGCATGGAGTGTATTACACTGAAAACCCTGAGTGCAGGTAAAATCTATCTGGTGAGGCAGATTAATACTACACTGACAGCAAATATATGGAATCCTCATTTAAAAAAAAATAATAATTCATGAATATCCCATAAAACTGCATTTCAATTACACTTAGAATATAAACTTAAAGCAGCACGTTTTTGTTTAATATCCATATTAATGAATATTTAGAGCTTGTTGCAGTCATCTGTTTATATCAAGAACTTTGTTTGGCAGTGAAATGATAAAAAGCCACTTGATATTCTAGCAAACCCGCTTTCTACAGCTTAAATCTACTAACCAAGGAACAAAGCCATGCCATGTGCTTTACATAGCCGGCCATGTAGGATGAAGATTCAGTACTTACACTGATAGCTTGCAAACAATGTGTATAGCAGATTTGTTTGCATAACAGAATCGTTAAACAATTCTCAACGTTGAGTGAATTTACATGAATCAATCTGTTCATAAACAAGATCGTAGCCTTTAGATAATTTTTTTGTTCTCAAACTGACCTCCTCCCTCTGCCCTGTTTATGCAGCTATGCCATTATGCAGCTATGCCATTAATTGGTGGCCAAGCACACATATGGTGTGCTTGGTTATGTGCTTGGTTCTCTAGAAAACTGAGGTCATTTTTGCTTGAATACTGTCAAAAATAATAATTAAAATATAATAGGAGAATTTTCCATAAAGTGGGAGGCAGAATCATTAAATCAAACGTTCTGTATCTAGACAGGCCTGTAATGCTCAGCACAAAGGCCCCTCAGTTGCCTTTTGAACCGCAAACCTTAACCCCTCAGAGGCTCTGAATTTGAGAATAACCCAAGGTATGAAATCATATGCGATTCAGGGTCCCACGCAGTGCAGCTTAGAGGCCAGCCAAATGTTTATGTTTACATGTGCATTTTCTGTTCTCTGTTTCTACCAAGTAAGTAGTGGCAAATGACAATTTAAAAAGAAAATACATTTTTTCAAGGCAGTAAAATCAAATCACATGCATCATTAAAAAGCAGCCAATTACCATTTCAGACATGTTGGTCCATTTCTGAATGTTTTATCCTTATTGCTTGCAAGAAAACCAAAGAGCAACTCCCACTTATTGCCAGCCTTTCTGAGAAATACGTTTATGACCTTTTGGCTCATCCTAGTTTTATGATTTTCAGCATCCTAAGGCTAGTGATGGCTACACACTTCTCTTCTTATTGTTCTACAATGTTAAGCTACAGTTTACTTTTGGCCAAAAGAACAGATGCAGCTTTCATATAGTTCTAGATCCCCAGACCAGAAAAAGACATTAGACAAATCTGAGTTATTCCAGACTTCTGTATGACAGTTAATATTTTTGAAAAAGGCTGTTGATGACTTCCTACATTTTCAGAACAGAGGAAGGTCTTGATACAAATGTGTACATCACCGTGATACGCAGAACTTGCACTGTGGAGCTATCACTCCTAAGCTATTTTTCCTGTAGCTCATTGAGAAAAGATGATCTCCTATGAGAAGTTGGTTGCAACATTATTTAGGTAGTTTCCTGACGGGCAGCATGTAATCCCTGATAGTTAAGATTACTTGAAAAAGATTAGAACAAGGTCCATTATACAAGTAAGATAAAAATAATCATGACTAAGTAATTTATGAAGACCACGCCCGAGGAAATTTGTGGGAAATGCTATCTAGTTGCAACAGATGAAGCAACAAGATCAACAAAACATTAGTGAGTGCTGGGTCCCATGATATGGAAGTTATGGGACATAATTATAGGACAAATTATCACAGCCTCATGAAGAACTTATTGTGCAGTGTAACCTGAGCACTGGCAGAGGAAATTGAAGTTAGACCGGTACATCAAAATCTGGTGATCAGCAAGAGTTGCAGACAAAGCTCTGATGGAATCACGAGTAAAATGGACCTTAAGTCCAGTATGATAACCTGAGTAACTGTGAGATGCATTTGTCTCTCTTTCAAGTGTACTTAGAATTTGACCTTCCAGACTACAGTTAAAATAATCTTTTTTTTCACCTAGAATACCTTAGACTCAGGCAAGAATTAANTTTTTTTTTTTTTTTTTTTAAATTTTTAAGGACATTCTTTCCAGGAGAAGCATGTACTTTCATTACTAAGAAAACCTTTTCAATTTTAGCTGCCTTAAGGACTGCAGATGATACAATGAATGTTCCTCAAATGAACTTTCCTTAAATGAAAGCCTGTTTGGTGGCATAGCAGGAAATATTCTGCTGCTTCCATGGAAGTGAAGTAGTCCAAACACAGCAAAAATCACAATAGATAGTTCACTAAGGAAAAAAAAAAAAAGAAAATTAAATAATTCACTTCTATCTATTCAGATATAGAAAGCTAAGAAAGCTCTTGGTGAATAAATTTACCAAAGAAGTGTAATACCAAATTTAATTAGAATATCTTAATTTTCAGGAAAAATCCCACCTGGCACCAGTACACTAAATACGTAACATATTCAACACTGACATTTTAAAAATCCATTTATTTCAAAATCAAAAGAATTGATTTTAAGCTCGAAATTGTTATGTGAATAGAAAAGCTAAAAAAAATATTCACATTGTGAAAACTTCTGTCACAATACAAAGCAGAAATGCTGCATGTGGTTTGGGTGTACAGTACCCATTTCAGCCATGAACAGCCGAATACACAGCTTCATCTGTTACAAACTCGTTGTCAGCTCGTTGACGTCAGATCAGGAGTATTGTGGTTCATTTTGCCAAAAGAAATGTCAGCTGTTTGCTGAAGCAAGGAAGTTGATAAAAATTATTTTGGTGGCATTAACAGCAAGGCTGTAAGTGAGCATAGCTTCAGCATCGTGCGTTTTTGCAAAACATGGCTTCGATCCACAATAGGACAATCAAGACTGAACTGGAGTATGATTTGACATGTACACAAGGACAAAACAGATGCCTAACAGCTTACATATGGTGCAGAATTCTTTAAAGAAAATCAGAGTGAGGATGTTGTTTGCAACTTTTCAGATTTAGAAAGCAAGTGTTTTAAATCAATTAGAAAAAAATATAATGCTTTCAGAATATTTTATGACTGTGATTTAATTTCCTACTTCAAAAAGAAGACAGTGAAATAGGGATTTGTTCATTTGATCGTGTCACCACTCATGCCTTGAGAAGCAGGGAACTAAAGCCCTGATAAATTCTCCATAGGTTATTCTTATGTTCTCTCCCCTATACTAAAAGATACTTATATGATCCTATAGCCAGCACATCTGAAAATGGTACATTTCAGTAAAAAATTATTTTTAGAAAACCTCATAGCATTAAGATGTCACATCTCTATTTCACAGCTGGAGAACACTGGCCTAATATAAGTTTAAGAGCTTACTTCCAGCCACACAATGATGCCCACAAATGGAGCAAGAACTGAACACAAGTTTCCCAAATTCCTGTTCCGTTCACTCCACAAGACCAAAGCTACTCTCAAGTCCTTAGCCTTCATATTCTTTATTCTTCAAAATTTTCCTGACATGCAAAAGCATTTGCAGAACTCCACTGTGTAATTTTACACCATCTACCTGATGTATATCTAATGATCCCAGATTTGTTGTAGCAGTCACTCCTCTCCTGTGTGGTAACTGTTGTGGTCCCCCAGCAGTGGGACCATCTCCCACACCTATACAGCCCATTCTATGTATGCCTTTTGCATGATCCAAGATTATTTTTTTCCAAGTCCAACCTTGGGCACACATCATTTGAGTCCCATGCAGTATCAGCCTTCCTGTAATAAAAGGCACTCCTGTTTGTGCTTTCCTCTTCTTGGGAGATACTAATCTTGAAGCTGTGTCACAAACTGGTGGCAGTAAGGTGATTGGTCATGTTGACCTCAGAAAACCACAGTGAAAAGACCATCAGATGGAACAGAACCCCTGTGAAGTTAAAATAAACTTGGAACAAAGTCACACATTGGGATTGAATGCTCGAGAAAAGCAAATCAGAAATTATAACAGTGGATGAATAATGACTTTGCTAACAGAAAACAGACTTGCTAAGCCTGATTTCAGTTTGGCATTATTTAGCCACTGTTACTAGGAATAATCCCGTTTCCTAAACAATCTTTACGCTACACCAACTAACAAATCACTTACTCGTCAATATTGAAAGCACTATTTCCTTAGAAGTAATGTGATTTGTGTACATACATCTCACACATATTTTTGTTTGTTTGACTAAATCACTGTGGCCTGAGGAATCCCAACATATGATTTACCTCTTCACTAATCATTGGTTTATTACAATGTAGAGCTGTCTGAAGTGTGATTAATGCAGAAGAATCCTGAAAACCTCCTTTATGGTTACGTCAGGGTAGGCCAAGATTATATCTATTATTACAGCCATGTGAGTGGCCTTTCCCAAGGCACACATCACGCTGATATACAGCCCAGCAAACTGCAGGGAGAAGTTAATTTATGACATATTTGGAAAATCACTACAGTTCTTGAACATCAGAAGATATTTACTGGCTTACATATGGGGCTTGGGGCTTTATTTATAAGAAGTTAGATGGTTTTTCATAAACATAGCTACATAACCTTAATATGCTACACTATAGTTCCCAGAATGTGTGAAACTATGAATGAGATGGAAAGAGGAACTGGGTAGGCAAGGCAATACCTTTAGGTCAGGCACATATTCCAGTTAAAATCGGTGAACCATTTTTTAAGTAACAGCTATTGATACTATGCATTATTTATCACTGACCCCCTTGAAACCATCTCTCCAGAGTATTATGCCATGTTAAATTAGCTCCCTTTTTCAGAATCATCTAATAAGACATTAAAGATATCTGGCTGGAAGCAAGAGCATGGAAAAGAGAACGGCACATATTTTATATGTTATATGTGTTTTATGCAAAGACCAAGGCTTAGTCTCTTTTCAGTTCTTATCAGAAGCACAAAGCACACCTAGCTTCCCTAATTTTGATAACAATTGAGCTCTTATGGACTATTTACCTGATACATGCATGTTTCTACAAATACTTGTGGGAAAAGTCCTTACTCTTCCCTTCTGCAGGCAAGCTTTCTGCCATTTATATTATTAAGTTATTCCCCTCAGGAAATTCTCACTTCGTACTGCACAATCCATGAGAATGAAGACAAGCCGGTGCAAAGCCAGGGAACACAGCTTTAGCATTGCCTTTACTCTTAGTGGAGGAGCAAAATCCTTAGATCCATCACTCAGATCACTTTCTACAGTTTACTGATGTATTTACCTGTTGCCTTTCTAGCTCATTTTTACTGACATTTGCTCAGCTATCAGGCTCCACCACTTCCTCTGTTCACTTGCGTTTAATTTTAAAGAAATGTTCTTTATTTCCCTAAATGTTTTAATTTGAAGTCTGTTGTTTAAATTAATAGACTTTAAGATCAGCAGTCACTGGAACCTTTACTAATAGAGCGCTCTAGTCAAGGGAGAAATTTAACACATTTCTCAGTAAATATCCTCATCATTAATTATTCTCATGGTTAAAAAACCTTGTTGCTTGTTTCTAGTTTGAATCTGCTGTGTTTTGCTTTTACCTGGATCTTGTCAGGTTTTATCAGATTCTCCTAGTTCTGCACAGTGTTCTTGTCACCACTGCCTCCAGCTGCCACGTCCCTCTCTTTCAGTCGTATGACACAAGTAACTATTGAATGAAGCTGGTAGGCAGAAGAAATCTATGTGTCAGTGTGTGATCTACTAATTGTAGATTTCTACATACATGCATGAATTTGTGCACACAAATACATACACGTGCCCAGGGAAAACTGCACATATGTGCTCAAAAGTGTCACCGAAGGAAAGAAACCGACCTTATGGCAATGCCAGCAGAACCAGGGGTTAGAGAAAGAGACACAAGACCAATGCACGTGGCCTTCAGGACTAAAAATGTACCAGGTGGGGATATTATTAAAACAAGTACCCTAATGATTGCAAAGTGTGTGACTACACAAATATCACATATTTTCATTATATAGGTATGGAATATGGTATATTCCCATGAGTCTCTTGGCTTGTTTAGTGCTTATACTTAACTATACGCATTAGTTTCACGCTGGTGGAGCTTTAGTCGTTGTTTTGTTATTCCGGAGAGGACATGAAGAAAGCTCAGTAACATAGAAAATGTAGAACATATTGTCCTAAAATCTCCCTCATTATTAAAACTACAGAGAGAAATATAGGAAATCAGAGCCTCAAAACACAGCTGAAAGAACTGAGAGCTGAATTCAACCACCAGTGAATTGCACTCCCACACACGTACAGCCCCAGACAATAGGCTGATTCAAGACAATGAAAGCACAAGAAAAAAGTCACTATTCTCCCTTTTCTCTCTGCAATGCTAATTCTTTTCCTCAAGCTGAATGCCTGAAAAACAGAACCAGTGTTGAAATTCTTTCTTTCGTAGTTGATAACATGAAATACACTATGATATCACTTTGACTTCATCTTGACTCTGAACATAAACTTTTTCCTAAGAAACATGTACAGTATCAAAATTCATCTGCTGTGTGAATTGGTGTTCTGACTGTATCACCATACCAAGATGAAACCTGCGGAGAGATGAGAAATACGACTTCCTGATGATACCACTATCTTGTATTAACCAATATATGAAAGATCTGTTATAAAGAATGAGTGTAACACGATGCTAGCATTTTTCATAAAAGGATCCTAAAGCCTTTTTATATACAAGATAAAGGAGTCAGCTATTGGTCTATTATCTTTAAAATCTTATGTACATAACAATCAAGGCCAGACAGTGGTACACTGTCCGCTACAAACAGAGACCAGGTTTGCCATGCAGTCTGATCTTTACCTAGCATCCTTTGGTGCGTGGCATCCTATGTAATAGACAATTTGAGCCATATGTATTCTCTCAGTATATCTGCCAGACTGATACCTCTACCTTTTTTCTTTGTTTCTCACTGGCTGGGATTAATTTCTTCTTCCTTCAGCCACCTGAGAGTGCAGCCAAGCCAATAATCGAGGTCCCTTCTTGAGGCAATGGGGAGAGATGAGCACCACTGGAGGATGGCTCATCTCAGGGCACCACATTAGGTGTGTAAAATATGTGGAACAGTTTGCCTTTGGAGATGCTTATCTCTTCCCACTGACGAGAAAAGGAGCTCTTTTATCTGACAGAAGTTAGATGAAAGGAATCCCAGACATACGGACCTAATTGGCCTCTCTCTGTGTATTGTAATGTGTCACATTGGCCAAGTCCCAGTCGATGGCTCCTTGGGTGAAGCTCACAACAAACACAGAGGCCTCTGTCCTGCAAAGCTTGCAATAGGAGATCCCATCATGTATGTGCTGTCTTCATATACATAAAGTGACGTAAGCCTCGCTAGGCAGAATCTTCCTAATTCCTCTTGTGGGAAGCTTAATTTATTATAATTTTTCTTGGCTTCCAGACATAAAAGGGGACTCAGGAAAGACAGCAACACCTCTCAAGTAATTAAACAAGGATTGGCTCTGATCTGATGAAGCGACAGCCTGTTCTTCACTTCAGTTTCTCTGTTTAGGCATAAAACATGGGTACAATTTAGCAGCAGGGAGGCAAACAGCTGTAAATTAGAGAAGTGAAGGATAAGTATGTAAGAATGTATGTATTTTACACATGCTCACATGCATGTTTACTTACTGGTTATTAATTTTGAAATTTTCAATGGGAACAAATTCAGCAATTGTTCAAAGTAATAATGCAAGAAAACTATTTTAGCTTAGGAAGTGAAGAATGCTACGGTTTTAGTGTAAAGTTAATATTGGGTGAACAATAACAAAAGCAAATGAAAATCAGCTATAAATCGATGCGTTGTCATGTTCCGCCCCTCCCTGCCCTGCCCCCCCCCCAAAGAACAGATTCACCATATGGTCTTCTTATAAATATTTCGGAAGTAAAGTGACTTCTGGAAGGGATTGGAGTCTGAGATATGCACAGTTATCAGCATTTTAGAAGACCCAATTTGAAACATCTGCTAACTCTTGAAAGAGTTATGTTGAAACAAAAACCAGTCCTTATTTAGGAGGGTTGTATGCTCAGAGTTTTCTATTCTCCCTTCTTTTCTGCAAGGATAGCGGGAAGAGGAGAGCTGCACAAGCATTTTGCTTCTACCTTTTCCAGGTCCAAGATTTAAAGCTTTATGGTGAGGGAAATCAAGATGACAGATGCAAAGAGACAGTAAATTACTGACACACTCCTCTTCAATCATGCTTTGAAGTGCTAAAGAATTCAGACCAAATCTCAACCATGAAAGCTTTGTAAGAGGCAAGCTGCAATTTACTAGGCCAGTGGAATGTAACAGATATATTTTTAAAGAATGCATTTTTTCAAATCTTGGGATTTGGGACAAGGCAAAAAAATTTGAAAACAGTAAATGTTTTTGACCTCTGCAATGTTTATATTTTCGGTTATACTGTTGTTATCAGTATGCAGTTACAATCCCTACAACTTACACTTCTTCTAACCTTCTAGACAGACTATAAATATTTAACAGTTCTTGCAAGTTGATTTACATAGTACTTATTGGGTAAATAATACCTCACTTCTGAAAAATGTATGCACATATATAGTGCAGAGTAAATAATTAATCAAATATAATAACAGCAAAATAATAACAGAGAAAATATCAGTTTTCAGAAGACATGCAGTCATCTTTTGATAGATTTTTTGAAACACTTGTCTTCTCCTTTCCATCATTATTTCTTTGTCTCTTCCTTCCTTTATCCTTCCTCTAATGAGTTTATTATTGTTATCATCATAACAAATTTCAATCAGATTTTTTTTCTGAAATATTTTGCATACTGTAAGTAGAAAGCAGAGCCATTCAGCATATTTGCTGATGTTTCCTGTATCATTCTGAATAATTAATTCTAATATGGACTCAGATCTTTCAATAGGATCATAAATGGAAGCAACTTTTATCCTTTTTACAGTGGCACTGAAGTCAGTGTAGATCTTTGCCAGTTCATGGGTCTGTGAGATTTGATCCAAGTAGTGAAGCCACCAGCAAATTCTCTAGCAGAGTGGTCTAGCTCTGAATCAAGTGTAGAAATGCAAAATTAATTCTTTGTCACACAATAGTAATACATAAACAGATCTTTGGGAATGTCTGGGGCAGTTCCAAGTCCCAAGAGCTGTCCCATCCCTCTCTCTCCCAATGTAGATGGTATCACAGAAATATTCATCTTTGAGTGCGATGCTTGCAAAGTTCTTGTTTGAAAGGCTGGCAAGTGGTGACTGAGATCATCATCTGATCTGAAGAAGAATCACACACATTTTGATAGATAAGAGGAAAACAAGACAGCCATGAGCGGAAAATACCCAACAGAAAAGAGTCACTGGACGTCTGATATAGCCAGGGCAATAGTCTGCATAAGATACCTTTCTAACAGCCTTCTAAATGAACGGATGAGAGAGACAATTGTGTTGGTCAAATACAAAGAAAGGACATAGTCTGAAAACAGCATTAGCCATATTGCTGGATAAGAGAGTCACATCAGGGAACTGACCCTCATCTAAATCAAGTGCTCATGGCATGAATGGGTGTGCACTTCACTGGGTGAAAAACTGGCTGGATGGCCAGGTCCAAAGATTTGTGGAGAATGGAGTTAATTCCAGTTGGCGGCTGGTCACAAGTGGTGTTCCACAGGGCTCAGTGCTGGGGCCAGTTCTCTTTAATACCTTCATCAATGATCTGGACGAGGGGATCAAGAGCACCCTCAGTAAGTTTGTAGACAACACCAAGTTGGGAGTGTTGATCTGCTTGAGGGTAGGAAAGGCCTACAGAGGGATCTGGACAGGATGGATCGATAGGCTGAGGCCAATGGTATGAGGTTCAACAAGGCCAAGTGCCGAGCCCTGCACTTGGGTCACAACAACCCTATGCAACACTACAGGCTTGGGGAAAAGTGCCTGGAAAGCTGCCTGGAAGAAAAGGACCTGGGGGTGTTGGTCGACAGCCGGCTGAATATGAGCCAGCAGTGTGCCCAGGTGGCCAAGAAGGCCAACAACATCCTGGCTTGTATCAGGAATAGTGTGGTGAGCAGGACTAGGGAAGTGGTTGTCCCCCTGTACTCAGCACTGGTGTGTCCGCACCTCTAATACTGTGTTCAGTTTTGGGCCCCTCACTACAGGAGAGACATTGAGGTGCTGGAGTGTGCCCAGAGAAGGGCAACAAAGCTGGTGAGGGGTCTAGAGCACAAGTCTTATAAGGAGTGGCTGAGGGAACTGGGATTGTTTAGCCTGGAGAAAAGGAGGCTGAGGGGAGATCTTATCACTCTCTACAACTACCTGAAAAGAGGTTGTAGAGAGGTGGGGGTTGGTCTCTTCTCCCAAGTAACAAGTGATAGGACAAGAGGAAACAGCCTCGAGTTGTACCAGGGGAGGTTTAGAATGGATATTAGGAAAAAATTCTTCACTGAAAATGCTATCAAGCATTGGAACAGGCTGCCCAGAGCAGTGGTTGAGTCACCATCCCTAGAGGTATTTACCAGAATGTAGGTGTGGTGCTGAGGGACATGGTTTAGTGGTGGTTTTGGCAGTGCTAGGCTAATGGTTGGACTTGATGATCTTCCAACCATAACAATTCTATGATTCTATGATTTTAAGTTTCACAGCATTCTCTTGAAGAGGTGCTTCAAATCCTGTGCCATTCTTGTGCAGTTTTTCTGCCACTTTGTTGTTTTCCTTTTTTCATGAATAATAATCAAAACCTCCTTTCTTTCTTTTTTTTTTCTTGTCCTTTTTTAATTTCTTCTAGTGCAAAACAGAAGCAATTTGCGAAATCACATAAGATTTCCTTTGTGAACTTGATACCTTCTTTTCTTTCTGAGTATTATGGTATTCTTAATAATGACCGTGTGAAAGTCAGAACCTCACAGTTACCTCACTTGGAGGGTGACATCTTTGAGGCAAGACAGAGATTTATTTGTGATTGATTGTATTGTGATTCACAACTGCCTACTATCTCAACTCATGTCCCTGCATAATTCTTCTGAATAGTGCGTCTATTCTTTAAAGAATATCCTCTAACATTTGATGAAATTTTGCTTTTTTTTTGCAATATTGCAACATTGTAACAGAATGGCTGAAAAGGTGCTAGAACAACACTCAGAAGATAGGTGGTTTGAATCCACAGTTTGCTGTCAGAGTTAAAACTCTCCTTCCTTCCTTCCTTCAGGAGATGTTATGGCCACAGATGGGTTTTCCACTTCTTTCCTAGAAAAATATATTCCATAATGGCGTAATGTGCTGGATCTTCCATAGACCCAGAAAATTTCCCATCACAGAGAGTTTTCTGTGGAGTGGTGTTGGATCTTAGAGACTAGTGCTCTACTAGTAAATTAAATCATGGCAGGTAACATTCCCAGGCACTAACATTCAATTATCCGAACTAGTAAGTTGTTAAGACAATCACTTTTTTGATTCAGGTCAATTAGAAATCTCTCAAAAAACTCCTGGGCAAGGTTAAGGACATAGCATGAGGACATTTGCAGAAGATGATAATGGTATAGGCAAGTACAATTCTTTGACAGCTGGCTTCAGGATCAGAGGATAAACCTGTCTACCTTTAATTTACATATTGGTGCAATCAGTAAGCACACCCCAGGAATGCATGGAGTTATTTCCAGGATTTCCTAGACAGCACAGAAATGTCTGCATCTACTGGAAAATATTAAAGAGTTTGTTTGTTTGCTGTTTTGTTTGCTTATTTTTTAAAGAATTAATAGTTTTGTGTAGTCATATGCCTCCTGGAGCTGATGGCATAGGTTTATAAACTCTATACTTCAGCCTCATCTTCTTGGGTGTCCACTCTTGTGTCCTCAAAAATACCCAGAGACAGCCATGCCCAAATTTTTTACTTTCAATTTCTGTCCATGATCATTGGGTCATTTGGGTTTGAACTGACTAAAAAGACAACACTCATTAACTGTAATATCAGCGTAAGGGAAGAAGAAAATACATTTACAATTAAAGATTAAAAGGAAGTGTTTGGAATGTCATTGCATTTTGATGTCTTAGAGCAATACCTGTATTCCACTAGAAAGTGCTAAAGGACAAGCCTAAATAATTTCATTATATGGTTAGTGAATCTGAATTTTTCTGCTTGGAAGAAGGAAATCATATAGATACAGTCATAACCTAAAGTCACCCTGTTCATATCTGGATTTGTATCAAACCTCTTTTCCTTATTTTTCATAACATTTTTCTCTACATTGTTGCTATATAAAAGATCTAAACAAACAATAAGGAAACTAAGCAATAGCTGTAACTATCTATGTACATAGTACTGTAATATGAACAAAGTGATGACAGCTGGAAAAATGCTTTCCCATTGTTTTGTTTTGCATTTCTAGTAACATGGCACTTCTGCTCTTTAAAAAGAAGCATAGAAATCTGGCACAGACAACAATTGTCAGGGATGCCTCCTTTCTAATCAGTGGTTTAAATTATACATATTAGGTTTTTTTCTTTTTTTAATGGAAGATTTTCCCAAACACTACCTTATATGCTATGCTTTAGTTTTTGTTAAATATTTAATTGCAAATAATTACAGAGACAGTGAAGCATTCCCATAGCATTAAAAGCCTCAGTGTAGATATACTATTTAGTCCTTGAAGTTTCAAAAAGTTCCATATTGACATTTCAGACAGAAAAGCTTAAGGACCACAGACACTCTGACTTTGTGGTGTTTTCACACCTGTAAATTTCTGACATGTTAGAAAAGTATTATAAAATAAAAGAAGTTCAGCTTGAGTATAGCCTGAATTGAGCCCTGAGCAGCACAAGGTTCATCCCTGTGCTTCCTGGGTGAAACCCGAGCATTTCCGAACTCAGCTTTCAGACAAGAATTTTGCCCTTGTTTTCAACAGAGCTTGGACTCGAATCACTCATTTTTTAATCCCCGTAAAAAAAGTAAAATAATAGGTTGATGAGGGAAAGAAAATTAGCAAGGCATGAGAAATTCTTTCCCCTCACAGGAGAGGGTTATTGCAGAGTAGTGAACAAAACCAGTGTGGAAGGTCCCCGCGCGGTTTTGTAAGAGCTCCTGTAAGAATGGTAATGTAGCCCTCCACTGAACTTCATGATATTTCAGATGAGCTGTGCTGTGGCTCCCAATGGGAAGGACCTAATCACAAGGTCACTCTGCAAAGCGGAGCCACCAAAACTGGCGCCAAACTCCATTGCTCCCTGTCAACCTGTAGAAAGCAGAAAGGAAGCAGAATTGTGTCTAATGTGCCAAAGATCATGATCTGGACCAATATCAGAATGAATTCATAACACGTTAAAATATTCTTAGTGAGCTGCTTTAATTCAGCTAGCATATTCCACTTGAGTAACAGAATTTTAAAAAAGTAAAAGATGATTTGCCATCAGGAGAGCAAAGACAATTCAAGAAAAAAGGCATATAAATTTAGCCCCGGTAAATAAACAAATTACTGGGCTTTCAGTCACTAATCAGTTTAACTGCACTTTCCTAATTCGTTTGGCTGGATCAGCTCTGGGGAATTACCAAACAAAGACAGAGAGAGGAAAATGTTATTTCACAGAGTGCCTTGTGATGTACCTAATAAATCCAATACTGGAGCCTGACTGTTCACTGATGACAACAGCCCATGCCTTCGATGTCATGACCCCTGGTGGGCTAAGGGGCATGACTCTCAAAGGGTTAATCTTTTCCACCTGTTGTTGACCACAGAGCAAGCTCTCCTGGCAGGTCTCCTACCAGGAGAATGTGGCCCCTGACCTTTGTGGGAGTGGGACATTGCAGTGAAGGCGCTCCCTAACAAGCACTGCAATCTGGCACACTTGCCCCAACTGCCTAGTGGTTGGTTGAATCCAGTAGTAAAGCAAGCTGTGAATAATCAGGAGATCATGAATTTGAAAGGCAGAGGTAAAGATGGGGTACAACCGCCAAAAAGGTCTGTCAACTCTCTGTGAGGTTTACCATGAGCTGCACATGCGATGTTGCTGGTTTGGGCTTTTCCTTATGGAAATATTAGAATCAACCCAAGCTGAAACAACAAAAATAATTACTAGGAAAGTCAAGAATATTGAAATCAAGATGTAATTTCAGCCAAAACCAAGCAGTTAAAAGCCAAAGCTGTTGCTCTCAGGAGTCAATACAACTGTTCAGATCTATTAGGTACAACCACATGTAAAAAGCAAAAGCATAAGAACATTCTCACAAAGTTAGCCTCTATAAATATAGAGAACATATTCTGAAGATTCAAGGTATCTTCATAAAGACCAAATTTTTTTTTTTTCTCTTGTGACTAGTTTTCTGTCTGGATCATACCCACCTGGGAAGGGGGTCGCTGAGACATCAAAAATATTTTACCTATAGAGTAACTGAGGCAGGGGCATCTCTGACATCTGCTAAGTTTTTCTACTGATGGCCTATGCTGCTGTGCTATCCAGCTGTGTTGTCTATTTGAGCTTTTCTCTACCTGTGAAGAAGCTTTTGTCAAGTTTTCTTGTTGATCACAAGAAAGATAAGCAGAAAAAATAAAAATCTGTAGAGGTTCTTTCACCAAACTGCTTACCTAGAAAAAAGATGGACCAGTACTTAAGGCACAAGCCTAGGACTTTTTAGGTCTTCCAGGCACTGCTGTGCCATGAAGCTGACAAGTGACTTTGATCAACACCCTCTAACTACAGCTTTGATAATACTTTAGTGTTTTAATGCCTCCTCTGTGCTGTCATGTGGTAGAAATCTCAGCCCTGAGGCAGAGCAGTATGTATATGAATTCTGATACTTATGCCAAGACAGTTGGGGAATTAAGGGAGATATTCTCCTGAATTACAAAGTTGTGAAAAGCAAAGAAAAGGGTATGCACCCTGGTGTCTGAAAAAAACCTGCCTGATGGGATACAGGCCACTGTCTCTAAGTTGAGAGGGGTCCAACTGTTGGAACCTGGCCCATGAATCAGCTGCTTGATTCCCGCATGGAGAAAACACCAGTAGTATCACAGAAAGGTACGTATCACAAAAAAGTACGTACCCCAGACAAGCTGGGTCTGAGCTCACAACACTTGAATCAGATCATGCAGTCTTAAGAAACACATATTTGAAGGTGAATACTTTCACTACAGATCTTCAAATATTTACTGTAGTAGGGGCTTGAATGTCCATCTGTTGCTTCTCATTATACTGATCAAGCCATGCACTGCAAGCCCAGAAGCTCGCTTCCTCTGAATCCTCAATGTAGGAAGACACTCGAATTCACTGAACGCTGTAGCCCAGTCTATATTACCCTTCTGACAGGGGCAAAAAGAGGGGAGAGACAGATATAATTCCTAACCCACGCACTCGTTCATCTGCCCTGTCTTTTCCTCCCTCAGTACTTGTCTCTATGCGTAAATGGGAAATCTTCAAATTGCTATAGGAAATCCCAAGTCTCCTTGGGTACTTAGAAAGGAAGATGCAGGTTCAGGACAATGAACCACTGGAGTTTCGTCATTCGCTGCCCACTTGTTCTTATGCCATACTTTGCTGTCTTGTATGCAGAGAACTGCTTCGGTACTGGCAGCTTGGCTGCTTGTGCAGGCAGCCCAGGTCTCCCCCGGTGGAGTTTTGCCAGGGAATTTGATGGAAGTAAGATCAGGACCAGAGATAGAAAAATATGGGCATTGAGATTCAAGTGAGGAAACTAACCAATAACATTCAATTAGTATGTTAATATGGCAAAATATGTTTGTCAAAGTATGATTTGTTCATAATAGCAGTCTTTGATTCCTGTTCTTCATCCAGCCTTTCAAAGACAGAGTTACATCTGTTTCCCTGTTTCTTTCTATATTTTGTGGGGTTTCAGTGTCTGAGGCTGACTCAAATTCCAAAGCTGACCAATCAGAAGTGACACAATAGAAACAAGTCCTTCTTGGAGAATATTAATTATCATTTATTTTATGAAGGAAAATAATCTCTTATGAAAAACTCACCACACAGTCCTTTAGAAACCTTCAAAATATTTCTCACTGTAGACAGCATTTTACATTGGTTGAGTGCTCCATATGTACCTGCTTGTGTACATTTTCTTGTAGAAATCAAGTGACCGTGTTTTCCATGTGTCTGAGGTTCCAAGAAACAGAGGAAGCTTTATTTCTTGTAAGCTCTGTCAGGTTGGGCTTTTCTTCAGGTTGGTGATCAACTGTGTCAACGTCTCTGTAAGCGGAGCTGGTGTTAAATAGGAGATTTCAAACTGGAGCCCTAGGGGACTTCCTGAAAGGCACATGAAGAAGCAATTGGGCCCTTATGTCATTCTGTGTGACTTCTGGGCATTCATCACCAATGGACCATGCAAGTGGGTTAAGGCTGTGGTTTACTTAAACCCACTTCAGAACAAACATTGGAGAGTGCATAGGAGAACTAGAGAGAGGAAAGGGCAGAATAATGGGGAGGCAATTTGTTTTGCTTCTATTAAAGCCTGAATATTCTGCAGGGTACCTATTCTGCAGAGAAAAGTGAAAAGTAGAATATCAAAGTGCATGGGTGGATGTAGGGAGAAGAAAGTCGGGATTTCCAATGATAAACGTTGTGGGTTTCGCTATGATGGCTGTAATCTAACAGAAGACATTAAAATGATGGAGGGGCAGAGAAATTTGCTTCCTCTATAGAGGACAAATAATATCTTACACTTTAAATATGTTAACATTTTCAGCCCTTCACATTCAGATTTATGTATTAATATATTTAAACCTGCAAATCTACACCGTAGCTTTCTCATTCATGCTATAACCATTTTAGAAAAAAACCTAATGGGACCTTTGAATGCAATTGCAGAGATTCCCAAGCTAGCATCAATGCACATTGGGAAGGCAAATATCAGGTATATTCACCAGTTCAAATCTAAAAGCAGTGTAGCCATGTACCTGCAATGGCTTCTACCTTTATTTGTCTTTTAATATAAACAAAGATATACTGCTTCCACAGACGAGATGTTTCATAGGAGGATGGATGGCTCTGTACTTTATCACCTATAAATCACAATTTGGGGGTTGTCTGTGTGGAGACTTTTCTGATAATCTCTGAACCCATAGTCTATTTATATCCACCAAAAACTCCAAAGTAGCTGCCCACAAAGACTTTTAACAAGATGTTGTTTAGAGTAGCTCTAAAATAAGTTTCTGTGACAGTGTGTAAACCCACTATAGTATATGGTGACCAAGGACTCCCAATACATACTATACACAGATGTTTCCAGCTCTTGCAAAGAAAGGACATTTAGTTTATGAGGACAAGGGTTTTCTGCATCATTTGCACACTGTAAATTTAAGGAATGGCTCTGAAATACAGCAATTCTGTGTTGCATTAAAAAAAAAGGGCAAGAATATTTCTATATCTCTCTTCAAAACCTTGTAAAATTTTACATTCAAAGCAGAATAATACACTATTATGCTTTAGAAAATGAAACATTTATTCCAAAGAATATTTTGAATATTTATGTATAATGGATACTCGCTCACACATACACACACACACAAAATCCATATGTACCAGCTCAGGTTTTTGGGAAATGCATGTTAGCCTGGGATGGGGAAGTGTGAAGTCAGGACACCCATGACAGCAAATACAAGACATGGATCAGTTGCTCGCTTCACACTCAGCTTTGCAGATAATTAGCAGTTTGGCATGAAAGGATGAAACTTCCTTCTAGAGGTTTCTGGATTATATAGATTTACAACATATGGATCTCCTTTCAGTGCAATGACTTTGAAATGTTCTGTGTGCAGAAAGTAGGCATGTAAGATGAAAAAGCAAAGTGTTAAGTAAAATGATCTTGTTTTCATGCTAAAAATCTGGTGTACAGGCAATTATGTATTTTATTAGTATTCTATTATAGTTTCAAAATTGCATTATAAAATTAAAAAAATACATTCTGATCGCTTCCTTTTTAAAAAAAAACCAAACAACTAATTGTAATTGAGGCTAATTTGATCTCATGTCAGCCTTCTGACACATTCTAATTCCACATCATTTCATATACTGCAGAGAATAAACAGAATTCACTGCAAACGTCCTCTACACCAGTGTGTCTTTCTTTTTACTTATCTCACAATAAGACTTTATGCAAGACATTTTATATATTCTTGTTGCTGATAGGAAGCATTTTATTGTTACTACTACAGTTACTGTTATTGTATAATTCAGGTAATGTCATGTAAGATATATTAAAGAAGGTTATGAAAACAAAAAGCTAGTTCTGTAACTGTGCTTTAATTACACCGTTTTTATGACCTTCTAGTTCCGAGCCCAGCCAGAAGTAATTTTGTTCCCCCCCAACCCAGCTCAGAGCCACTTCAAGACTATTGATTTCAGGTATGCATTGAAGTACGCTGCAGCTTGTGGGCTACTGAGTTTGTCCTCTCTTTTCTGCCACCAGAAGCCAATATTCATACACGGTGACAAGGATACAAGATGAATCTTTCATCTTTTTAATCTTGTGTTCTGTTTGTTCTGTTTTCTTGCCTTATAGTGCTGGATGCAAACATCATATCAACAATTGCTCGTATACTTTTTCTGCTCTGAATTGTCAGTTAATCTCATAAAAACAGAGTGTACCTCGACACTGTCACCTTTTCTCCTCAGTCTCGCTGATCTTTGTCAGCACATAGAGTACTTCTAAGAGAAAGACACATCAAAAGCTGACATAAAAAGGGTGCTTCAAAACACTATGAACAATAGAAAACTATAACACATTTTACTGTGGAGAATACAACAATGCAGGCTGTGTCGTATGTCCAAGAGTTTTATACTGTGAATGATGTGGTGGTGAAATCTGTTACCTATCAAAATCATAGGTAAACTGGTTGACTTTTTCATTGCCTACCATAATGAGTCCCTTGTCTTGCTTGGTGTCCTAACATCTATCACAATACTAGGAAGTGACAAAAATAGAGCAAGTTTATTATTAATAACAAGAAAGATTGGAATATTAAATATTAATACAAAGTTGGACACTGATGTAAAGTGGACTGGTAGGGCAGGAAGAATGGAGCAGCTGGGTAGTCTCATCTATGGAGTGTGATCAGGAGTGTGCAAACGCTGCACCGTGGTACTCACAGAACAGGGCATGGATCCTTTATGTAGCTACCACACAGTAGTAAAAATAGTTATGAAATCTATGCAGACAAGTTTCCCCATTGTGTTCAGCTACACTTGATTTTCTTAATCTAACATCACAGGATAACACTTTCTCCATTCCCTGCTTAAATCCTTTCAGCCCCTTGGCTGAGCCACATCCCAGTGATTGCCACTGCGTCAAGCTTTCCTCACCAGTTGCTTTGTCTAACCATTACCAATATTGTGTTACCACAGATAGATATGGACTATTTTGGCAGAACGACAAGGCTGCAGCAAGACTGCTACCGCATCCTGTTCCAGTGGAGTGAGATTTCAAAAATCTGGAAATTTAACATTTCAAGTAAAAAAATAAAAATAAATAGGTATATCTATAAGCATACACTTGGAAAAGCTACTTTGTTATTTGATGAGAACTGTAACTTGAATATCTCATTCCCTTAGTCTCCAAAATGATGGCCAGATGGTCTTTATCATCATCAGTGCAACCAGGTTTGGTGAGATACCTAGTGTATTTATTGTTGTTACTTTTATCCAGACTATGAATTATTACCACTCCCAATACCACAAAAAGTTTTTGGTTAAGAAAATCTTCTTTTCTGAGCAGCTTTTACTCTGATATTCAGTGTCCATATAACAAAAGAGATGTCTTCCCTCTCTGCAATGTTGATCTTCATGGTATGTCTGACACACCAATGTGACCAACAGAGTGAAAGATCTATGGATAACAACCACAGAAGGGCTGAGGACTCCAGTAGACTTTCTGCCTATGAAACATGAGATCACAGACTTCACCAGCTTTAAGGAATATATTATTTTTCTCTTCTTTTTAGTTTTTCACCTATTTCTGCATGAAGACCTACAGAAGAATACTACAAATGAAACCAAGTAGAGAACTGAAATCTGTTGATAGTTTGGTGAGGCAGAAAAAGAAATGGTCCTCATCTGGGCTAAAAGGTAACAAAATAGTATCAGGGTGTTGGTATGGTTGCAGAAGAGAAAGCAAATATTGACCATATGCTCCACAAAAACAAAGCAAACAAACAAAAAACCTAAAGCAGATGTAACTCAAAAGTCTTAGAAATTAATAAATTAGTTGGAGCAATTTTGAGACATTTATGGCAAGAGCATTTCTTTCTAGTAAATCAGAATACTTTTCAGCTACAGAATGAGCAACATTGCAGGGTCTGTATGAAAATAATCTAACATATCTCTGGGATTTTTTGCAACAAAGCTGTAGGTAGTTCAAAGAAATGAAGACGGACTTTGTAAATATGGTGTACACTTGTGTTTCTTAGGTATGAAATGTCACAGCTACCTGTGGTGGCAGTTCAAAGATTTCTGAAAGGAAAAAGGCAAGTGCTGTTGAATTCTATCAGTTTCTGAGATTATGATAGATTTTATAGGTGTTATCGACTAAATCTGATTCTACATCCAGCTATTCAATGTTTATTAAAGCCGCAGACTGATCCTATCTCCCTTGTTTAGTTGAGTAATCCTAATTCCTCTAAGAACTTTTATTGATATCTTTTAATAGGATTTGTAAAATAAACCCCAGAGCTTGGTAAGAAGACTGATAATATTATTGCCTAGAAAGGAAGAGGAAGAGCTAAAAACATTGTCGACACCAGATCTGTGTGTCATTCTGCTTTCTTCGCAATGCGTAATGAAGATGTAAATATGTTCTTTTCTTAAGGGATTATTTGTTTGCCTCACAATGTGCAGAACACAGGCTTGTGGAAACTGCTTGGAAAATCAGTGGGACAGACAGAACAGACAACAGAACCAAACCAGTTCTTGCACATAGTTCAGTATAGCATCCAACAAATGTTTTTCATAAATGCCTTACCATGCACTACTGTACTGCGGTTTCCCAGGTGATCATCCATCTTTGTATTACATTCCTAAAGTGGAGACAGACCAGGTTCTTGTCATAGATCATGGACGATAAAGGCTTAAAGGCGAACATATCTTTAATAAAATCCATTCTTTGAAGATCTTCCTGCTTATGGATAATTTCAATGAAAACAAAAGCAGATTAATTATATTTGAAGTATGACACAAGAATATTCAAGAATTCTAAAAAGAAAAAAGGAGGTAAATTTTGCCTCTTTAAGCAAATTCCATACCTATTAGATGGACTAGGTACTTACTACATACCTACAAGTCAGTTTTCAAAAATGTGGTAGACATAGACTGTTCCAAGGTTCTCTTCCATGTGGGACTTAGATATAAGATCCCACACCTCCAAAGCTGTCTGTTTTCTACGCGTTGGAAATGAAAGGAGTTTAGCATGTCAGTCTTGCTTAAATTTAGAAGTAAGTATCTCAAATCATCCTCCTGAATCCAATTGTCAATCTTGCTGTTCTTTCGTTCCCTGACAAAAATAAAGCTAATACTATCCCTATCTTCTATCCACATACAAATCTTCAAAGGAGGAATTTTTTTTTTTGCATCTCCCAGATCATCTGGGACCTCTAGATATGATCAAAACATTAATATAACGGGCTAAGCTTTTAACAGCATCCTTATATCCCTGTAAAACCATTCCCCTTATTTTCTAAGAACTTCTTTCGGCACCAAAATGTATAAATAGGTAAGAAAGATTAGTCAGTTAAGCAACCTGATACTACTCTACAGTATAGGGCATTTAAAAAATGTATTTCAAAAAAAAACAAGAAAAAGAAAACATCAAGCCTATCATCACCCCTTTTTTAATGTTGATTTTCCATTTAAACAGAATGACAATGAAAGTGGCCACTTTGCATGTATTCCCATCCACAAAATGCTTTGTAAATACATTACTGTCTTCTGTAAACAAGGTAAATGAAATATATTAACAATGTAATTGAGACAAAATAAGAGTGTACAACAGTTTTCTAATTAATGAAACATGAAACTCTAGAGCAGTAGCAGCTGATCCAATTACAAAATATTAGCTGCTCTGGAAGGGAATCATGAACAGCAAGGTCACGGCACAAACCTCCTTGCAGATGTTAGATTGGTTGACACCTGCAAACCATTTGGAAACATGTATTTATTTAAATATCTTACTGTGCTACCAGTTTTTCTCTGTTTTCTTTTGTGCTAAAGCTTTGCTCCAGTGGGACCAAAAGAATAGAAAAAAGTCACTGCAATTTTTTTGCTATGTACAAGTCTAATTAGCATAATCACATGATATTTTATTTTAATTTTCTTTTCTGCCCTCAGCAGACAAAACAATAAATAACTCCCAAAATATTAGCAATGGGTTTATTCCCCAGTCTGATTCTCATTTCTTCACAAAAGAACTGTCTCTAGAGTCTACCACATTTCAAGTTTATGTTACAGCATGGGGTGTAAAATACTGATAAGCCCTTGAAAAATTAATTATTTGTCTACATTCATGCCAACCTCCTGTCCATATATTCACCTACATGTTGATGTAATTTCAAAAACTTTCCTCCTCAGGGGAAGGAACAGTGAATAAAAACACAGATGACAAGGTGTCCTCAAAAGAATAGCATCACAGGAACTCTCAGAGTTTCATGATTCCTAGGTAGGAATTGATCTCCCATTGTTCAAAACACTGAAATGTTTAGGAGAATACTTGTAGGATTCATTCACTTGTCAGCAGAATGGCATGAGATGGACAGATAGAAGATGCTCCCAGCAAACAAAAAATTAGTAATTTTTTATGCCCTCACTTACACATTATAAAGGATTCCGGTTTTAAGGGAGGGAGATACATCATTTAGGGCTCCCAGAAACGGAGGCACTAAAATCTGCAAATAAATCTTGAAATTATTAGTTAATCAAAAATTGTTACTTGAATAGTTGACCACTTTCTGTCCATGGATTCCAGAGACTTCTATAGCCATGAATGAACAGAATTTCCAATGATCTTACAATATTCATAATAAATATGAATTCCTGTCTATAGTAAAGGCGATGCTTCAGAAACAATACCTGCACAGGAACACAGATTTTCCCAGCCTAGGTTTGATCTACCGTACTTGGATGTTGACATAATAAAAAACCTAAAAAATGCCAATGGGATAAAGTTAGTGAGGAAGGACAGTGCTAGGACCAGGTAGGTAAGGTGGTAATATATGGCTCCAGAGCTATACACTTTCCTAGAAGTAGGATACTGCATAACACTGAAGATGGAGGAGGAGACAGAAATTTATGGGGAGCAAGGAAGGAGTCAGAAGTGCAGAATGCCGGGGCAGTTCAGGGCAGCATACAAGGCTGATACAGACACTAATACTACCAGCATGATAGCTCATAATGAGTCTGGTATCACATATGTTTGGGATTGTACTGCCCTGATATTGGTCCATTGCTGATCTACAGAGTATCTAGTTGTATCTGCCTAGACCAGACCATGTGCCTGAAATTATAGGTAATTATTCTTAATAGGTGTTGAAGTCCCAAAAAATCAAATATGTGTAATGAATAGTAAAGAGTGGTAGACCACACCTAGTCAGCTCAAATGATATTTAAGTTCTTTTGCACTTGGCATTAGAGGATTTTCAAGTCTGATTCACAACAGGAGTTGAGTGTTTTGCGCATCACTGAGACTATCACAGTCTTTTTCATCTCATGCCAGAACTGATTACAAGTTCTGAACATGTGGTCAGACATGCACATAGCCACTGAGGTCCTAAATTTACTCATCAACTTGTCACCCGAACCTGTGTCTCCACTCCAGTGGGGCAATCAAGCCAATCCTGAAGGAACTCTCCCAGGTCCTCCCCAAAACCAGCCCAGATTTGTGAAGAACTGTCTGAGTGTGCATGGTCATTTTACCTAAATCATCCTGGCTTATACTCTCTGGTAGGATGCTAAAGACCAAGTTTTGAATCACCACTCTGCCTGATTTGAATGAAGATTTTAGGAGGATGGTGTCCAAGTCACCAGACCAAGGAAATTTAGGACAGCATCTACAACACACAAAGATCTCTGAACTAGTACCTGTCACTCTGCCAGCCCGGTGGCCCAGGCTTAGGAGGGCAGGGCTCGGCCATCCAGGCTGAGCAATCACACCAGGGCAATGCTACAAGCAGGATTCCTCTCTGAAGAGTTTGTAGCCTGGTCTGGCACTGCTCTGACACTATTCCAGCACCAGACCTGGGGCTCTCGCTGTCGCTTCCAGCTCTTTGCTGTGCTTGCTTGTGTAGTGTTGCCATGCCCAAACTCTCAGTTTGATTTTCTCAAGTTCTTCTATTTGCTCACTTATGACAGACTTTGGTACAAGGATTTAAACCTAGTTTTCCCACCTTCTATTTTATGTCTTACCAACTGAAATATAAAATTAGGTCTTCTCTTTTTTTTTTCCCCTAAATAAATAATTATATGTACCAGTCAGAGTCTCCTCTTTGTGGCCGTAATGTTAAGTTTCCCGTTCTATCAGCAGGAAATCTGTTTGAAGACAAAATAAGCATGACCCCATGGTACTTGCTGCCATCCGTCTACTTCCCTTTCACCATGCCAGCTGGATTACTCCGAAGTGTCATTATATACACAAAGGAAGCAAAAGCAAGCCTGGCAGTCTGTGTAGCTAACCAGTGGAGGACTAAATCTCCAAAGCAGAATCTATAGCTCACTGCAGTCGGCTGCTAAGACACTAATACAAAATATTATTAAGCCGAGTGCCTTAAGCTAAGCAATGACAGTGGCTGCTGTATGTGGATTTATTTATCTTGTATGGATAAATAAATAGCAATAAATGGAAAACAAAATACTTCAAGTTAACAATGAAACACTATACTATCTGTTCCAGAAATACCAATACTCTTAATAGTCATGACTCTGTCGGATCTGGGCTATAATTTTACTTTTCCAGAATTCACAAAGAAGTTGTAAACTTGCTCACAGGCAGACAATGCCCAAATGTAAAAGGCTTAACTTTCAATCTGTGCTGGGCTTATCTGATATGACATCATCTTTTCCCAGTTAAAATATTGTGTGCTAACATTTGCAAATTCTGAAATGTGTGTTACCATGACTGCAGCAAACATTCTATTTTTAGATTCTGTTAATCTCTCATCTCAAAATATAGAACAGCAACTACTAACAGCAGTCAGTATCTTTCTCTATTATAACAATTCAGCTATATTTTTAAAGAATTACAGTCCACTCAGATGCACAAAAGTGTTTTTAGACACCTCCTGAAGAAATTTTATGCCAAGGAAAACCTTTTAACATGAAACTAATTTTCTGCACTATTTACTAACAAGACACAGATCTTAGAGTTAAAATTAATAGGTGCTATTAACATTCCATTTGTAAGGATCTTATTCTGCAATGATAGATGTTCTAATCTGTTACCTAGGCAATAAAACTGGATTTAACTAAATATACCAAAAACTCTACATTTAATAAAGAATCAAGATTTTGGTATTCCTCTCCACATTAGACATACAGACATGAATGCCCACGTGCACATAAACACTCCACCACAGAAATTACTGCAAAGAGCCATCATGATTCACTTCATCAAAATGAAGACAAGTGTTCAGAAAGAGGGAGCTTTGCTATCCATTGAAATACCCTACTGTGATCCTTAGTAATCTCAAAGCACAGCAATTCACAAAACACAGCAAAGATTACATAGAATTGATGTGGAAGCAGTTATTTAGGTATTTGGAATGTAGACGTTGACTGTGATATAGTACTTACAGTCTTATTTCTGTTATAGGTCATACTAGAGTCAGTCAGATGGCATGTTTAGGGTTTCATTTACCGTTTTGATAGAAGTTCAAAATTTTATCCTGTGAAAATCTCGGAAAACACCAAAACAACCACAAAATTTAAATACTGAACCCAGTTTTGTCCCCCGCTTTTGTGACAGTGAAACAGCATCTTTTGAAAATGTAATTTTCTACACCATAATATTCCTTGTCCTGAGTCAGGAAATGACAGATACAGAGTTTCTCTGTACAGATAATTTTCTTCTGATTTGTGTAAAATTACACATATAAACTAATGTCTGCTTCAAGATGAACTAAGAGTTTAGTTTGAATAAAGAGTGTACAATTGATGCGAATCCCTCGGTTGTCCTCTTGTACATTAGTTCAGTTCACTTCATGGAGCAGTTTCAGAGCACCTGAACTGGGATTGTTTCAGTTGAAACTAAACCAGAAGATGCACTACAGAAGTGCAGTTCCACTTCGTAATAAACATTAGGTCCACAGAACCAGACTAGAGCTAATCCAACCCACACTCCTTTCTAACGCGTACATTGGGACATTGGCATCAACTATTTTGCTATAAAAGCTTTCTCTTATTGGTCTAAAATACTTGGTAGGGTAGGTGTATCCTGTGAGCATTGGACTACGTGCATGCACATGTTTACAGAGTGAAACACATATGAAAAAGACACACAAAATTATTTTAAGTCTCACTATTCAGATGGAAAATAAACTATACCAAAGTGTGGAATTATTTGCCTAGGACATCTCGATATTTCTACTTTGGGGATGATGATCATGATATAGCCTTGAATTACAAGTTTACAGTCTTTCTCCGTGGGACCCCTACCTCATTACACATGATAGATGATGATTTCTTACAGAGGAGATCTGGTCAGCATTTCATTTTATTCTCTGTCCTCAGTGTATGTAAGCACATTTATTTACTGTACTTTATTCAAATCCTGCTCTGAAGACAGATATATTACCTATTAGACTTTCTTACAGCATTCATCACCATAGGTTATTTCTGTTCTAGCAAACAGAATGGGCCAGGGCCTGTTTTCTGACCCTGCAGCTAAACTTTCTTCCATGTGGAACAGGATCACCTCATCCATACTGTGTCTTGGAAACAGTCCGTTGCCTGCACCATCTTGCAACCACATGCAGCCTTCACTGTCTTGCAAGCATCTCCTGGGCACCTGCGACAAGAGATCTATGTGTCTTGGCCAAAATTATGAAAAGGAGCGTGCTAACAATGAAATGAGAGGATTGCTGGTGCGCTAACATGCAAGTCTGTGTCTTGATCTTGCTTTATTTGTAAAATGTTTACAATATTTATTTGTTGTATAAATGGAGAAAGTTACTGCACAGACTCTGGCTTCTGTTTACAGGACCCAGTGAGCTGAAGGAGGGCTCATACTGATGTCAGCATTAGACACAGAAATGTGAACTTCCACATTTTCCAGTACTGATGTATCAAGTATCAGAATTTTCAGAGATTTTTCAAAAAAGCTCAAGAAATAGTGACATTGTGTTAGACCAAAAGTCCCTTTGGTGTAATAGCTTGTTCAATGTAGTAATTTGTACAATGGTCAATACTGGACATTTGGAGAAAGAGTACAAATAAGAACGTAAATATAGAGCAAATCATCCAATGTGGAAGACAATATTCATAATACAGGTGCACTCTCAGATTAAGTTTATGATACAGCCGTATTTTTTCTTTTTTCTTTTTCTTCTATTTCCTATTCTGTCTTTTGACCATCACAGATAATTGAACTGATGACATCTTCCAGATTTCTTTCCTAAGTAGTAGTGACTAATTTAAAATCCTTTATTTTACATGTGTAATTAGAATAGCTGTTTGGAGTTTTTTTTCTATTTGCATCACTTCACATCTATTTAAATAGAATTTCACCTGTGATTATAGTGCCTTTTCATTCTGTGCTACCTCTGCAATTTTTTTCCAGTAGGTTCAGTTTAGGCTGTCTTGTATTATTTTGCATCAACGGTTGTTTTATATGCTCAGAACACAATGGTTTGAGCAGCAGCTGTGAGCACTCAGCAGTTCTGCAAACAGGGCATAAAAGTCTAAAAATGTACATTCTAAATGTGAGGGCTGTGTAATAAATGAGCAAAAAAAGAAAAGTTTAGGTAACTTACTAGCCAAACTTAGTGTCAGGCATAAAAATTGGTAGGCATTCTTCGAGTAAAGCAGATCTATTGAAAATTATTAATTTTTTCAGTCATCTTTTGTTCAGTGGGCTCCATCAAACCTACAGCACAGGTCTGAGAAAAATCCCACCCGTGTTCCTGACATCTGTGGAAGCTGGAGGGTAGTGGTTTGTTCTAAAACCAGTCAATCGCATCAGCACAGGAGCAAAACATTTCAAATTTCTCCAAGTTCCAATTCCAATAAGCTCTCCCTCACCTCCACATGAAGTTCTTGAATATTTGATTTTATATTAATCACAATTGCATTCTAGCACAACCCCTGAAATATCCAACAACTAGCACACCAACCACATAGCACTGCGTATCTCAGATGAGAAAATCCAATCAGGAATTAAAAACAGAGAAGGAATGAGTGACTATTAACAATCTACACTAATATGTAGATCAATCATTTCTACAGGAAAGTTATGGAAGCTCCTGATGCAGCTGATATTGCTGACAACACATATTTCCTCTGTTCAGTCATGTATCGTGACAAAGATAGCATCTTCTGTCTCACCTTACAAAGCAGCTNAAAAAAAAAAAAAAAAAAACAACAAAACTAACACGACACACAAAAAATATTGAAAATGAGTGTTTCTCCTTTGTTCCTTAACTTACTGGAGCTGGTTAGGTCCACTGCTTATGCCAAAACCACTTGGTTTTTTTTACTTCCCATTTCTGTGCTTCATGCTGCAGTGACCCAAGAGCTTTCCTCTCTTTTTCCAAAGACGTTTAAGATACAAATCTCTGCAGGAGTATTTTGGTGTGTGGCACTGCATGGAACCTTCAAGACCTGCCTCAGGAGAGAAGGCATGAATCCTTTCTCCGATTTGTCAAAGTCCTTCATGAAACTATTAGATACAGAACAGGACACCTTTCTAATCAATTTTCCAAGAGCTCAAGAAAGCAATACGAATGACAAAAGAGCCAGTTACAAACACATATTAATTTGTCTAAGCACCATCAGGGTCTAAATACAGAGGAGGAAATAAAGTGTTATCAGATATCAGAGCTTTACAAAGGTTCTCATTCAAAATTCCTGATGGGATACTGGCAAGGAGGGAAATTGGTTTAATAAAACTGTCATACACTATTGGAGGCTTAAATGCTAATATTTGTTCTTCTTTAACAGAAGAGATCAAATACTTGAAGAATTCAGAAATAATGCCAAATTTCTAAACTTTATATATAAGGTTTCTGTTCTGCACATTTCCAAAGTACACAAGGAATAAGTGCCACTATTCTCATTTAAATAAAGGTCAGGTCTGGGCTTCCATGTGGATAAAGCACTAAGTGCCATACCAAGCAGACAGACCTTCTCCAGGAAATATTACACAGGGAAAGGAGGAGCAGAATTCCTCTGAAGTGCAATATCTCAGGGAAATCTCTTCTTTGCATTCCTAAAACATAGCCTTTTTGTTGGGACTCTGTGCCATGCATATAGTGGGATATGAAACTAACAGATAACTGAACTATGGATACTTCGACTGTCTTTTTATTGCATCTCTAAGACATATCAAAACAATTCCATGTGTTGCTTTATGACACTTTGAATCAGAGCTCCCAGTTTGTTTCACATGGGGAACAGCGTGGCCTTGTTATACTCGCTTTGCACATCAGGTTGCTAAGGGGAAGCCAGTTCTCCTGCAAACCCATACGTAACTTGGTTCTTCTGACACTCACAGTTGACTCACCTACACTGTATCAACACTGTGGGCTCCTAAACCCACCAGCAACCTCCACTTGCTGTAATTTTCTCAGTATTCACTCTGATTCTGTGAGCTAGACATGCTCCAAAAATGCTGGTACTACCTAGTTGGAGAATAGGATAGAATAGAATAGAATAGAATAGAATAGAATAGAATAGAATAGAATAGAATAGAATATTTCCATTGGAAGGGACCTACAACAACCATCTAGTCCAACTATCTGACCAATTCAGGGCTTACCAGAAGTTAAAGCATGTTATTAAGGGTCTTGTCCAAATGCCTCTTAAACACTGACAGGCTTGGGGCATCGACCACCTCTCTAAGAAGCCTGTTCCAGTGTTTGACCACCCTCTGGGTAAAGAAATGCTTCCTAATGTCCAGTCTAAAATTCCCCTGGTGCAGCTTTGAATCATTCCCACATGTCCTATCACTGGATACCAGGGAGAAGAGATCAGCACCTCCCTCTCCACTTTCCCACCTCAGAAGAACTGGTGAAAGAGACTTCGCTGTGGTTTCACAAACTATGAGCAAAAGAAGCATGTTAGACTCCATGTTCGGTGCTGGAACGTCAGTACAACACGTGTATGATGGGTAAATCCTTGATAATTATTGATATTGACTCATCAGATACCACGACATAACTGCTTGCAGTACCTTGAGAATTAGCACAGTCCGTAGCGGTTGAGAAAGCAGAGGCTGTCATCTAATGCTGATTATGGTCCATGGTATGTGTTTTCACTAGCAGTGACTGCCTCACCTTTTCATGCACAAAAGGGGTTTTGTGTAATGACTTGAACCTATCTGTAAAAGGATTAACAGTCTCTTCTAAGGTCAGCATCATAGTTCTCCAGGAGCTGCAAAGTTCCAGTGGCAGGTTTAGCAGCCTTAGCTCATAGCAATTCATGACCCTCCAGCTGGCATTAGAAAGGCTTCATAATCATAACCTCCAAGGAGATCCTTCTTCAGGAAAAATGACTGTCATTATCTATGCTTAGCTACCATTCTGGATTTGTCTTCAAACAGGTCAACGTCCTGACATGCACAGCCGCACCACAAACACACACATCTGAAGTCAGCACATTGCGTCTCAGTTACAGAGATCCAATCCACCAGTTCAGTTTGTATTTGGTAGTTGTCTTTTCAAGAACTGAGATCAATGAAGCAGGAGACAGGCTGGATTATGGTAAACCTAAGTCAACTGGACTAAAAGCAAGGCCACAGTGCCCTGGCCTGCCAGCCTATGATGTCAAGGATACCTTGGTCCTATAAATACAGTTTTTGATATATGCTTTATACTGCACACATACTGGTAAAACAAGGACTTCTTGGGAATAGGTACAAGTGCTGAATCTTGATCATCCAAACTATTGAAATGCTTGAATGATCCCTTGCAAGGTTTTGGCCCAAATCAGCGCTCACATGTGGTGCGTATGAGTGACCATAAATGAGGGGTCACTCACAACAGACAGTCTGGATATGGCCACCTGGTTTCAAAGGCCAAGAGAGTTAAGTTATATGGATGTTGCCACACTGTAGCTGTTGGCCACAGGTCCAGAGAATGGGCCCAGCAATTATAATTTATTAGCAAGAATGTAGTCCAACTGTTTCTGGAGTTGTGCAGCACTGCGGAGAGTGTGGAAAAACATACGTTTTCCCTTCCTACAAAATGCTGTCATTTGAAGTCAGGGCTGAGAGGGACAAAGGAGGAGGGAAAAGAAGGGCATAAGAGGAACAGAGAACAGTGGAGTCGTAATGCAGTGCAGGGAATGGTTTATGGTCACACAGCCTGAGGAATGTTTGTACTTCAACCCTGCTACCAGACTTTCCCCTGCTTGCATACCTCACTGTTTTTACATATGATTTCCTGCAACAGAGTGTGCTCCGGGCAGGGGCACGTAGCCAAAATGCTCACTGAGCTCTGCTCCCGTGTCACTTGTGGCTGTGGGGGGCCTTTGCGGGGGCTCTTAACCAGGGCAATGAGGTAGACTACAACAACATTTGTGGGTACATGAGAAGGCCTCCAGAAAGCAAAGGAAGTATAGCATTTCTCTCATACCTACATGCCTGGTCTCCTCCAAGACCCTGAGGCTGCAGTCATGGTGGGAAAGAGATGAATTTGTGAAGAAGCAATAGGTACGACAATGTTCCCAGTGCTGGAGTCTGGTGTGAAGGTGAGGGTATGCAGGCTGGACTGACTGGGATGCACAAAGTCAAATCACATAGTTGGGGTTTTTCACCTAGCTTCATGGTACCTAACACCATGAAACCCTAATTTTGGCCTCAAGAATACAGTTAGCAATAGTGATGATGATGAATGATGACGATGAATCTAGCCTCACAGTTGCTCCTACATGTAATACTGTCTGGATTTCCTTGCACCCTTCCCAAGCCCATGTTACTTTGATCAGTGTTGCAAGGGGATCATCGGGGGCAGGGGACAGCTCTGGCAGTAAGAAACTCCTTGTCAAGGAAGATGTGAGTCTTCCAGAAGTAGCTAACGCTGGTCTTGTCAGATATAAAGGATCCAGAGGAGAGAGCAGTGTGTCACGCTTCATCTCTAGACAACTCTACCACTTCTCAAGGTTTCTGGCAGTGAAAATCAGAGAATGTTATATCATGATGTAAAGAAGGTACAGACTCCCACAAACTTTTTTTCCATATTTTTTTTATGTCATACATACTCTGCAGCCAAGCAAAGGGATAGATTTTTCACTAAAATGGTAGCCATAGACAAAATCCGAGACTGCTTTTGTTCTCTACTTCCTTTCCTGTTATAGAGAATAACAGTTACAAACCAGCAAGACAAAGAATTGATGCGATTACCAGTGTAACAATACATTTCAGAGTGTCTGTGTTTCCCTCACCTTGTCTCTCTGGGATTGTCTTGACTGGTAAGCACTGCTATTTATTAAAAATCACCTAGGGAGATTTCAGTTCCTGCTGTCTTTCCCAGTATGACTACCTATGAATAACATCTTTTCTTCCAGACAATCGTTCAGTTTATGGGGACTGATTTTGATGTAAAAAAGCTGTACGGTTTTTCCAAACATACTTTTTCATATTGGGTTTTGCAACTGAACACTCACTAAAGAATTCTGAGCATGAAATATTGCTTTTCTGTCTGACATCCTGTAACATATTTTGGTCTAAGTGTAATTACTAATTGCTCTGTAGAACCAAATGAAAGTGTGGTAACTAAGGGATTTCATTTCGCTGTCTTATTTTAGACATCTAATTTATGTGCCTCCGGGTGTAATTTCAGGAGATCCTAGTTTTGGAGGCAGAGACAGCTTAAAAAGCTGTGCTGCACTTCATCACCGCCTGAGCTGTGGTGACCCAACACTTTGTGAAACCGTGGTGTAAAACAGATCACAGGGCAATCTATTAAAAAAGGGAGAGTAGTTATATTTAACACTGATAATTTAATCTGTTCAATTGCTGCACAACCTTGTGAGTTGAAGCAGTAAATGTTGGTTCAGCTGGTGCAGCAGCATGGCATGAGAACTTCTTAATCCGGGCTTTCCCCAAAACATGTGTCTTGTAAATTACTCCAGAAGACTGGAGCCTCATTCTCTTGAATTCCAACATTTTTCAGTGGACTGTGACAAAGATTATTGGAGGATTCGGAACATAAGTCAACTTTGGCTACTTTCCAAAGGAAGCTATTTCAGCTCACTGGTGTTTTAGGAAGCCTAGGAAGAAAGCGGTACTATCAAGTCACCTGGCTGGAGCATCTATAATACACCTGAATTCTATGCCCTAGTGAATACTTTTAAAGTAGATGCATACATTCCTCATGCAGTCAATAGAGAAAGCCAAACAATAACTAGTATTTATATTTGGGGAGACAAGATCTCATTGTGAGGGTTGCAGAGACATGTGTCTCTCTCCAATAGTTGGTCAGAGAAACAATATTTTCCCCAAGTTACTCTTTAGACACTTAAAATTCTCCTACGAATTACAGACTACGTGTCCCCACTATGATCTTACTTCATCACCTAAACTGGGTGCTGGCACTATGAGTATCTCCCATGAACGCTGCTGAGGATATTAACTGGGAATAAAAAAAGCAGCATTCTGAAATCAGTTATGCTCCTCATTTTTTGTCAGCTAAGTAACACCGCTGCTCTGGGAGTCTTTAGCTGCTCATTTTGCTGCAGCTTTCAGTTCCCTGTTTCCCCAAAGGAATGGCGTAAAGGGATTTAGCGTGGCAGAGTGCCTGGGCCCAGAGAGCTGTACTCTGTACAGTCGATGTGACAGCCATGCCGTGTAAAGGAAAGATCTGATCATTTTTCCTCTGGTCATATGAAACATGCACTGAAAATACAGAGGAAAGCTTGCAGCATTGAACCCTAATGGGTCCATGCAATGGAACTAATGAGAATATTAAGACAGTGTATTTTTAAGCAGTCTAAATAATGTTTTTTTCTCAAGTGGAACATGCTGTTGAGCCTATGTGCAAAAACCCCCCATCATCTCTGTACACAGTCCTTCACAGAAATCTACAAAATGCAGTAGAGCTCTTTTTGGGCAATTTCACTGTCAGGGAAGAATGCAGGAAGGGTGGAACACCAGCTCTCTGATGGAGTAATTTTAGATTTTATTGTAATGCCTGCCAGTGAATATTCCACATGCAGAGATTACTAAAGCAAACTGTGAAAGGCCACAGCCTGCCCTGTAACCCTAAAAGGATGTTGGGCTTGGCTGTCTTCCAGGGCAGCAGGATGTGTGGCCTGGATTAGAACAGGAATATTCCTAACATTCATTGCTTTTTAATGATGTCATGCTTGCTAGCGATTGCAAGTCCTTTATGCTTTCCTCTGTAAAAGCTCTTCTAATCATAGAATCATAGAATCATAGAATGGTTTAGGTTGGAAAGGACCTTGAAGATCATCGAGTTCCAACCCCCCTGCCATAGGCAGGGACACCTCCCACTAGACCAGGTTGCCCAAGGCCACGTCCAGCCTGGCCTTGAACACCTCCAGGGATGGGGACTCAACAACCTCTCTGGGCAACCTGTTCCAGTGCCTCACCACCCTCAAAGTGAAAAACTTCTTCCTAATGTTCAATCTAAACCTGCCCTCTTCCAGTTTGAAGCCATTCCCCCTTGTCCTGTCACTACATGCCCTAGTAAAAAGTCCTTCCCCAGCTCTCCTGTAGGCCCCCTTTAGGTACTGAAAGGCCGCAATAAGATCTCCCCGGAGCCTTCTCTTCTCCAGGCTGAACAGCCCCAACTCCTTCAGCCTCTCCTCATAGGAGAGGTGCTCCAGCCCTCGGATCATCCTCGTGGCCCTCCTCTGGACACGCTCCAACAGGTCCATGTCCTTCTTATGTTGGGGACTCCAGAGCTGGACGCAGTACTCCAGGTGGGGTCTCACGAGAGTGGAGTAGAGGGGCAGAATCACCTCCCTCGCCCTGCTGGCCACACTTCTTTTGATGCAGCCCAGGATGCGGTTGGCCTTCTGGGCTGCGATCGCACATTGCTGGCTCATGTTGAGCTTCTCGTCGATCAGCACACCCAGGTCCTTCTCCTCAGTGCTGCTCTCCAGCCATTCCCCGCCCAACCTGTAATTGTGCTTGGGATTGCCCCGACCTAGATGTAAGACCTTGCATTTGGCCTTATTGAACTGCATGAGGTTGGCTTGGGCCCACCTCTCCAGCCTGTCCAGGTCCCTCTGGATGGCATCCCTCCCTTCCAGCGTGTCTACCTCGCCAAACAGCTTGGTATCATCGGCAAACTTGCTGAGGGTGCTCTCGACCCCACTGTCCATATCTCCTACAAAGATGTTGAACAGTACAGGTCCCAACTATAATACTACCAAAACTTCCTGATGAGAAAACACTTCACAATAAGGCTGTAAGCATTGCATCCATGCAAAAGTGCAGGGCTGCTAAAATACATAGTTTATGGAAAGAGTAACTCAGCCTTAATGATTGTACCGTTATTACATGTGTATGTTAAATACTGTAAAATGAAGTCAATATTACACAATAAATGCTAATTTTAATGTTCCTGGTTTTATCAATAGAAAACTTTATATTTGAAAGGTCTTGTTTTGCTTCACTTTATATCATATCTGAGCATGCAACCCAATGTTGAAAGAAGTGACCATTTTATTTAATATTACAGTAATTTTATTTCAAGGAGTATGTAATCATTAGACTACAAAATGAATCAGGAATATTCACATTTTGTGATTGTTAAAAGCATGTTAGCTACCTCTTAACGTGATATATGAATCCTGGAAATCAACACAATTGTTAATTGTGTTATTAATTATAATTGTGTTGATTAATTATAAATTGCTTTTAGCCAATTACAGCCATCAGTTGCACAGGAGAACAAAGTGGAGATGGAAGCCCCTAAAACATTCGTACTTTTGTTATGAGTTTCTAGCAGTGTTCCTACTGGTGCCATCAAAACTAAAGTTTTGAATCAAAATGGCTCACTGTCTCACTGTAAATGGAAATGGATTTAAAGTCTATTTCCTTTGAAAGGTCATTTTATCTGCACCCTTTCTAACGAATGCGCCTGAAAATGGGCCACCTTGCTCAGAAGCTGCAGTGATTCTGGGTTTGATTCCTACATGGCACTTTCTTGCTGGAACGGGGTCTTTTTGGGGTTGCCAAACAGGAGGAGAAGGGTCGTAGGGGGATCCCACAGTGAGCAGAGTCAATGCCGCCCCCTCTTGGTCTCCCATCCTGGATCTCCAAGTGCAACCAGGCGCTTTCAAGACTGTTGGGCCAGGCTGCACCACACTGCTCTCACCTCACCTACATTTCTGTTGACTAGAGGAAAGACCCATTGACACCTCTCTCCATCTCCACAGCACCAGCAAAGTTAAAGATTTAAGAGGCATGTGTTTACGTTTTGAGTTTCACTGTTTCCTTGCCTGTCCATGGCCACTTGGCCTTCTGTCACCCTCATCAAGCAGGTGATGCTCCATCCTTCTGGCAGGGCCCACTGCCCACTGGAGCTGCTGGCAGGGTGCCCACAGGACCTGTGACTGCTTGCACAGGCCTGGTATGCCTCCTAACATGGCTGTCCTCACCTGGCACCTGCCTCTGGGGATGGGAGAGTCACCCCTGCCGCTCCATGGGGAGCCTGTTCCGGTGACTGACCATCCTCCCAGTGAAGATCCATTTCCTAAAGTCCAATCTGAGCTTCCCCTGATGCAGCTTCATTCCATTCCCTCATGTCCTGCTGCTGGTCACCAGAAGGAGATCAACACCTCCCCCTCCACTGCACCCTTAAAATTTAGTCAAGCTCAGTTCCAACTGAGCATGATCAGGTAACTCTTTGCTGGGAAGATGGGAGCCTTTTAATAAACCAATCAATTGACTCTACCTTTCTTTCTCTGAAAACTTTAACATTATAGATCTGATCTATATTTTTAAGTCTAATGTGACCGAAACACCACGCTTACTTTCTTTGTACCAAATTCTCCATAAGAAATTTAACAGCATCAAAAGATTTTAAAAAGTATACACAAACAATCCCACAGTAACAAATACGTATGTTTGTGCAGAAGACTGAAAGAGATTAAGGAAATAAACCTTGTTCAGGTCATAGGAACGAATCATGGCAATCAGCAAGGAGAAGCAGAGATCTGTACCTGGGGCAGGATAACCACGTGCATCGGGTACAGGCCAGGAGTATTGGCCCTGCTGAAAGTGACCCAGGAGCTATGGCAAGTGGCACGCTGAATATAGCCAACAATGTGCTCTCATCATAAAGCAAACTGCTTATTTGGCTACAACTGGAGGAGTCCAGCTGGTCAGACAAGGGAAGTTAGTGTCCTCCTCTGCCTGGCAGTGGTGAGGCTGCACTTGGAATGCTGTGTTGGGTTCGGGGCACCTAGTTCAAAAAAGTTGTTCAGAAATGACATGGTCCAGCAGATAGCTACCAATATGATTGAGGCCCTGTGAGCAAAACTTGAAGAAAATTGGCGTCTTAAGTCTGACAAAAGTGGAAGCCAAGGCAATCTAACCCAAGGCTACAATCTGGAGCTGCAAATATGATGGAGCCAAACTTTTCTTGGTAGGAGCAGATGGTAAAACAAGGCACAGAGCTACAAACTTATCCTGGTTTGAGGACCACGACAACACTGCAGTTTGGGAGGCTCAGGCTATGCATTAGGTAAAACCTCTGCACTTGGAGGGTATGGCAGCAAGGGAACAAGTTACCCAGAGAGGTAGTTTCTCTGTCTTTAGAGATTTCCAAGACTCTGATGGATGATTCCAGGGCTAACCTGACCCAGCATGGTGACTAATTCTGGTGTGAGAGAGAGGGAGGGAGCTTGGAGCAGACCTCCAGCTGCCACTCCTCACCAACTTGATGGCAATTCTGTGAATTGCACACAGGGTCAGATCTGCAGTCCTTAATGCCATCTCCTTGGGCAGCATCCAGTAACAGATGTTTTGGAGGACAACCCAGAAAACCCTGATAGAGATAATTATAGAACAATTTGCTTCAAGCTAGAAGTTTATTGTAAGCGTAATGAATTTCTAAGAATTTATTGTAAATGTAGTTTGTAACAGGAATGTTAAGATGTTGAAAACGCTTTTAGCAGCCTCCTTTCATTTTAAACACATGAACATTCCAGACCAAGGGTTTCCAGGAAACAAGTCTTTAAACCTGAAATCCTGGTCTTAAGCTCCCCACTAGGAATAAAAGTTCTGATTCAGCTGATTCACGTTAAAGAAAAAACAAAGGCTTCCATTACAATCCAGCCCTTAAGGAGCAGTTAGTAGCAATTAGAAAATTATTGCCACATCACAATCCTAGGAGTACGCCCTGAGGGAAAAGCTTTTGACAGAAGACCACCATTCCTCTGATCTTGCTGCCAAAAGGGGTAAGTGCTACTTTCTTATTCACACGGAAGAAAATTGTTCTGGCCCATGAATGGTAAGCTTTTGTACTTAAAGTCTAATACCTGCCTATCTGTCTAGCCAGATATTTAAAAATTTGTTCGCATAGTGCCACTCTGGAAGACAATAGCTTCAGGAAAAGTATTGTAACCAATAAAACTTTCCTCCGTTTGTATTTCTTATTGCTCCTGGAGATTTAGGAAATGGTTTAGTAAATATCACAGCCAAATTCAATCAATGGTTCTAGGTATATACAATTCTAAAACCTGTAGATGAAAGTAGACTTGACCACTGAGAGAGGTAACATAGTCACATGTTTCTAATTCTAGCTCAGAGAAACTCAGAGAATGAACAAATTATTCACACTTTAATATAATACAGTCAGAAATCTCTCAATTTGGTTCATGAACACCTAATTGTTCTCATTTTAAAATCTTTTGGAAGATGAATACCCTTTAAAAAAAAAAAAAATTGTGGTCACCTAGTTGCAACTATAAGTGTATTAAATGTCCAGATATTTTAATAGACTGGAGACCACAATTAATAAATTTGCAGTAAACCTTTGGAAATATTTTCCTCCTGTGGTATTATCTTTTTTTTTTTTCCTTTTTGAATGAGGAAACAAAGCGTGTGTGACCTCCCAAAATCAAACAGGAAATGAGTAACCACTTCTGGAACAGAGCACAAAAAGGTCTCTTCACACAAAGTCCTGGGTTCCTCCATCCCCCTAACTTCTATATCTGGAAGGATATCTGCATTTAAAGTACTGCTTAAAAAGTAGATATGACTGCACTATTATCAATTTGTTCTGCATTGCTTTTTATCCTATTCACAAGTCACTCAAGGTCTCACAGCTCAGATTTATAGGGGGACTTCTGACAAGAACATTGACACTAATGTTACAAACAGTAAAGCTGAATGTCAAGAGCTTCTTTCCGAAATAGCATCTTGACATATTTTCAGCTGAAAGAAACAGCCCTTTTTCTCTTGAGTTGAACGGTCGTTTAGGAGTAACTGTATGACCAATGTTGTCAGTATATTGACGCAATTAATGTACATTTGCTCACACCAGGTAACTCCTGCTTTATGAGCTCATTTTAGGAAAAAGTTGCCAAATAAATCAACATTGCTAAAGTGGAATGATATCTTTGGCCAAAGACAAGTATCGTTCTACAGAATATTCCCAGTAAAGCATGAAGTAAGCGTATCGCAGTCAGTTGCTTAGCAGGACAGAAGACATTATGGAAGCAAATGTCAACCTTTAGTGCAAGATTTGGCTGCTTTCAGCAACTGTTATTGTATTTTGAATGGAGGAAGCAGGGCAGAGCAACCGAGGAATGAAAAATGTATTTTACAGTGAAGTAGAAAAAAACCTCAAGGAAGCTTTTCTGTACTTCAACTCATAAACATATTTTAAAGTTTCAGTTACAAAATTGTGTTGGTAAAAGGAAGCTGGCACCCATGACAAGCAAAACTGGTATTTATACATGTTCTTTTCCTTTCTGACTGTTTACAGGGTCAGTAGGATGTACTTTCACATACTGCTATCTAGCATCCATTCAAAGGAGAAAAACAAATGCTGCAAATGGAAGTGGAGTCCTATTTGCACAGGCTTTTGCCTCTGTAATCCCAAGGACAAATGTTCATTAAGGTATTCTTCTCTCTTCTTGTTCTCACTACAAAACCACTAACAATTTAGTAGTGGTGACTTTTTCCAGAGCTAGAATGGCTCAAGACTGGAGGACAAGGGGTGGAAGATATCATTATTAAATACTAGCAGACCTGCATGGTTGGGGTAACCTCTGTCTGTGTTATGTCTGGCACTAATACATGCTATTAATCATTCACCCTCATAATCACCAAATTCACGCCCTTCGTTTCCTCTCTGCACTTCTAATGGACTCTTTTTCAATTACGGATCTTCTGTTTATCCACAGAACACCGGAGCAGCCATGAGTATGACAAAATAGGCTTTGAATTTAAACACGTCAGCTTCTTAAGGGAAATAGACTTTAATTCAGATATAAACCTTTATATCAGGAAATAGACTTGGCTACAATTGGGATTAGGGTAGGCCAGGCAGCTGGGTTTATGCAGACCTAACAGCGTGAGAACAGCAAAATCAGCTCCAGACTCAGTGGGATCTTAAACCTTTCTGTATCTTTACTTGTGCACCAAACCCCAGGAGCACTGCTGTATGGAAGAGCCTGCTTCAGGCAGTTGTGAGCAGTCTGTACAGTTGATATTGCTATAGATTAATGCAGAACAGCTTCTTCTTCTTCTTTTGTTTCTAACCTCTGCCCTTCTGCTCTCTCTTCATCCCAGCCTGGGCATCTGGTCCACAATCCAACGGTGTGCTGCTCTGTAGCTGCTTCCTGTAGCCTGTGGCATTTGTGGAGTCTTATGCACATCCCAGTGTATGTATTTCTGTATTATTTTGCACGTTTGTGTCTTTCTGTTCTCTGTCATTTGTGTGTTTTTGTATGGGTAGAGGTACAAGCTTTGCCTTTGGAGATCAGTTCATTCTGTCACTCCGGTAACAGTAATGTAGCCATCTTATAGAACCATAGAATGGTTTAGGTTGAAAGGGACCTTAAAGATCACCTAGTTCCAATCCCCCTGCCATGGGCAGGGACACTTTCCACTAGACCAGGTTGCTCAGAGCCCCATCCAGCCTGGTCTTGAACACTTCTAAGGATGAGGCATCTGCAACCTCTCTGGGCAACCTGTTCCAGTGCCTAACCACCCTCACAGTAGAGAATTTCTTCCTGATATCTAATCTAAATCTACCCACTTCGAGTTTAAAGCCGTTACCCCTTGTCTGTCACTATGTGCCCTTGTAAAAGGTCCCTCTCCAGCTTTCTTGTTGGCCCCCTTTAGGTGCTGGAAGGCCGCAATAAGATCTCCCCGGAGCCTTCTCTTCTCCAGGCTGAACAGCCCCAACTCTTTCAGCCTTTCCTCATAGGAGAGGTGCTCCAGCCCTCGGATCATCCTCGTGGCTCTCCTCTGGACACGCTCCAGCAGGTCCATGTCCTTCTTATGTTGGGGACTCCAGAGCTGGATATCCTGGGTGACTAAGTCTCCCGTTTCCTTCCGGAGAGGGCCCATATCTTCCTTAGTCTTTCTTTTTATCACTGACACACTTACAGAAGTTTTTCGTGTTGCCCTTGATGTCCCTGGCCAGATTTACTTCTAGATGGGCTTTAGCTTGCCTAACCTGGTCCCTGGCTGCTTAGACAGTTTCTCTGTATTCCTCCCAGGCTAACCTGTTCTTGCTTCCACCCTCTGTAGGCCTCCTTTTTGCTTCTGAGTGTGTCCAGGAGCTCCTTGTTCATCCATGCAGGTCTCCTGGCTTTTTTTGCCCAACTTCTTCTTTGCTGGGATGCATCAATCCTGAGCTTGGATGAGGTGATCCTTGAATACTATTCAGCTTCATTGGGACCCTATCCCCTCCAGTGCTTTATCCCATGGAACCCTATGAAGCAGATCTCTCAAGAGGCCAAAGTCTGCTCTCCTGAAGTCCAGGATATTGAGCTTGCTGTGCACCTTCCTTGCTGCCCTAAGGATCCTGAACTCTACCATGTCATGATTACTGCAGCCAAGGCTACCCTTGAGCATCTTCTCCATGGTCACACTCTGATCCTGGATCCAAATATCTGCCCTACCTCATTTGCATCTGCCACCATGGAATTAAATTATTCAGTCAGGTCTTAGTACCCAGAGTCATTCTTGAGGAAACAGTGGAAAAATATTATTGAAGGAACAGACATCCCCTTCCAGGAGTCACTTTTGGCATATAGCTTCTACAGAACTGTTCATCCACTGCCATCAGGGGTATACTGCTGACATGGGGTGGATCCTTGTGGCAGAAGAATTCAGTTTTTCCAAAGATTCTGAGAAGTGTGATTCTGCTTTGAGGCCCCAAAACCATTATGCATCACAGTCTGGATGCGGACACTAACGTCCACATTCAGATCATGAAGCCACTTTTGTTTTGCAATTAAGCAGTGTTTTAGAGGGAAGAAAAAAAAAAAAAGAGAGAAACCTTTAAACACAGCCTGGCAATGAACCCATGACCTACAAGAATCTGTAGTCCATTAGCAATCAGTGACCCATCAAGTTCTCTGCTTTACAGTCCTCATTATCTCACAGTTGATTGAACTCATGCAACATGACATTTATTTATTAAGTTACTTGCAAAAAAAGGACATTAGAACTATTTAAAAATGGGACTAACTCAGTTATTCCGAGAACCTCATTTTTCCAAGTCAGTCATTTAAAATTGAATAATATAATTATTTGCAATTTTCCTTGTAATTCTGTGTTCTTTAATGGAAATCTCTTTGATTGCCTTATACATGCTTTATAAGAAGTTTTCACCTGTTCTGGCATTGGAAGTCTTTCTCTGGACACAGTACCTATCCAAGAAGATTCACTTAAAAAGAAAAATGGGCTACACAGGGATCTGTTCCCTGCCCCTGTGTTCTCCAGCTCAAACTTATTCCCGAATGTAAAGATTAACCTTCAAGCAGCAGTGTAGCTCTTTGCCCTCTTCCCTCCCTGAAAAGGAAACTGTCACTTCCAACTATTTCAGAATGTTAATTCTGTAAAACAGCCATGCTACAACCCTGCAACAATGCACAGTTTATTCTGGGTGGCTTTGGAATTGCCTCTGACTCCTGCTCATTTCCCAATAATTACTGATAATTACACCACTCAAAACAAAATGAAACACAACAGACTCTTTCAAAGCTGTAGAAACAAAGTTTGTCCAGAAACTGACCTTCCCGTTTGGAGGTGAGAGGAAGTGTGCATGGAATTATATAGGCATGATGAGTTGCTTTCTAACTCATTTTGATAGAAATCAACAAGCATAGGCAGGAGGAAAACCAAGGCAGTAGCTTTAAGGAGCCCCAGGCAGCAGGCTACGTGCAGGCTTAGGTTTACTCAGTGGCTTTAGGAGCTGTCAATGTTCTGTCTCGCCTGTTATCTTAATATACTGCAACAATGGCAATGATAAACAACATACATTTAATATAAACCCTTCTTTGCTTGTTTATAGAAAGAGTTTCTTTGGTCAGCATATAAATGTCTTTGAGGTCTTTTTAAGGCTCATTGCCAGAGGAAAAAAGGGGGAAAAAAAAAAAAGCTGCTGGGGGAGCTGAGGAAGACCTGCCAAATCTCACTTATACAGCAAAACAGTTTTTATGGCATTTCTCCTTTTTCTGCAGACGGGTTTTACAGCATGTTTCAGCAAGACACTCAAAATCGCACCCATCCTAAGCTTCAATCATCCTCATTTAAATCGCCCTGGCAGAAGCGAGGGCCTTGTAGCTGCTTTTGAACCGCAGCGTAAGTTTTGGCAGAAAGAGACCTTGGACTTGTGATGCTGCATTCACATCCATATAAGAGCTGAGGCACAAAACAGCCTTGGAGCTATGATGCCGCATTCATCGCGGGGTACGCGTGCAGGCATCAGCGGGCCTTGGAGCTGTGACATTTGGGCAGGCGCTCTGATGCTATGTTTCCTCCAGCGCAAGAAGCGATGGACAGAGAGGCCTTGGATTTCAGACAGTAGACACGGAGCACTGTTTATGCTCATCATTCACGTGCACAAGTATTCTCCGAGCCGCTGGGGTCCCGCAATTCCCTCAAATATTTAAAAAGCAAATCAAAATCCCTTTTCATTTGAAGGCTGTACGGGTAACTTTGAGATATTGCTATACCACCTTTAAAGGCAATAGAAAGCAACCAGCTGAATTCCTCAGCTTTTCAAAAATAGCTCCACAGCTGGTTAGATTCATTTGTTTTCCTTTTGGCATTCCTTCCCTGGATTCAGTAAGCATGATCAGCTGCTATCCGCTGGAAGCACTATAGAAACAGATCTATTATTATTATTATTATTTATCATTCGTAAATACCGACAATGTGCTGCATCGCAGTTTGTCATACAGAGAGCAGATGGTTTATTATGAGGTTAACGTTCTGGAGCTTCAGAAATACTGCATCTGATTTGCCAACCCCATCACTCCTGCAAACACTATGGAATAATTGATGAATACTGGATTCAGCATTGTCAATACTTACAATTTTATTGTGTTCCACAACAGCTGAGCAATATTTTAATACTACTGTGGAAGCTATGATGCTCCTCAAACAGAAGACATGGGCTTGATGCAGAAATGACCCAATGGAAGTCTTTGGTTTGTCTTATGCAGAAGCTCAGAGAAGATGACTGTGATAGTCTTCTCTAGTTCTAAACACATGACCATGGTTTTGGTGTTTTTCTGATCGTAAGCATTCTAAAAACCTAAGAATGTAGAATTTTTAATACAGGTACATCTAGCTCTTCCAGCTGTAGGTCAGATGTGGATATAAGAACCCCAGAACCACCAAAGGACCCTCACAGACCTATGAAATCCTCACCCCTCCCCCAACATACACTCATACATACAAAATTACTTTTAATGCAACTATTGTAAAACTAAAAATCAGGAAGGGAGGGCTCTCACACAAAGCTTTGTGTGACCACATAACTGTGCAGCAGGTATTCATTCCATTTAAGCCAAAATATGTCAATGTCTGTGAAACAAGATAATTTCAGCCTGATTTTACTTAAGAGAGTCAAATGTATTAATGAAAAAAAAAATCTTCTGTCAATTAGCAGAGCAGTATTTTTAGGCAGGATCCAGTCAGTGTGTCAGCCTAGTAGATTTTAGCTCAAACTTCACATTTAATCAGTGGTGGAAGACTAAAGGAGCCTTTAACTGGTGCTGACACATAGTGCTTAGTCATCCACTAGACAGAAGAGAGAATACACCAACAGGAGTCACATTTGATCTGGCAGCACTGTCCACCTGAAAGAACAATGAAACCATTAGAAATAAAACCAAGTGAAAAGAAGCAAAGAGATGTCTTCTCTACAAGACCCCAAGGTATATTTACTAAGTATAAGACGCATGCCATGGGTTCCCAGAATATCACCTTAGATCCCAGACCTGGACTTCTCCTACTTAGCTTAAGTAGGTTTATGCTCATTTCTTAGCCAACAGCAAGAAACAGGCATCTCAGTCCACCAGACATTGGAATGAATTTTGCAGTGGCATATTTTTCCCTGTTAGTCTGTAGCTAGACTGTAACTAGACTGGATGAATCCACCTGTAAGTCATTACAGTTCAAAATCTGAAATTAGCTGACAAATCCTCCGAGATTGCTAGCCCTCATTTTAGGTGACATCTAATACTTTCAGAGAAGGACTGGAAGGTAATAACAGTGGCAGAAACGAGTTCATGCGTTGCAGGAACTATTGGAGAATAAGTGCAGGGCTGGCCCTCTGAAGCCAGCCACGTTCCCTATGAAAAGTTCATGGAAACTTGAGCTGCTGGAGCCAGTTGTGACCAGATGTATTTGGGGACCCAAGTAAAAGGATGAAGAAAGGCAGGGTTAGACTGCAGGCTTCTGGAGAGGTCTCTATTAATTTGTTGCTTATTAGTTTCTTGTTTTTCTCATTTTTTCTATCATTCTTTTGGTGTTAAGAAACTCACCTGAGAGAGGGATGATTTGGGTTGCTGCATTCAAGCTGTTCTGAAAACAGGGTGGACCGGATGAGCAGTGTGTAAAGAAATGACTGTGCTTAAAAAATAAAAACAATGAAAAACGCACACAGTTATGCATAGAATATTAACCATAATTAACTTCAATTAAAAAGTAATGATTTTGACGTTCATGAGAGAAAACCTGCCATGCTGTGTTTTTATGTTAGAAATTTAAAGAATTTCAAAAAACTTGATTGTTTTAACTGGAAAAATAGATTTTCAGTCTTTAACAATTTCCTTTTTCCTCAAGACTGAGTTGTTACTCACAATGAAGACTTGCTGGAAATATTTAAGAAATATACACATAACTGTCTTATCCAAGATTGACTTAAACTTCAGAGGGCCAAAAGAAGAAAAGATCTCTCAACTTCAGAGTTGTTATAAAAGAAGACACAATCCACAAGAAAGTAAGATACAAGAAGTTAACCTATTTGGGCAGACAGCAGTGAGCTGGAGGAATAATGGTTTTCTGTATTTGATAGTATCACGTCAAACTGGGCAATATAATTTTGAATAAACTGGAGAATATGTTTTGTGGGAAGAAATAATTGGACGGCTTTGCCTATGGCAACGATGAAGAAGCAACCACAGAAAAATATTATCTTGCATGGATCAGTGACATGGCTATGAGTAAGTTTTTAATAATGCTGTGCCACTCCATCATGAAATTAATCCTGGTTTTCATTGCTTGCAGCAGCTACACAGAAGTGGGACACTTTAAGCTAGACTAATAGCAATATAATATTGCATATAATAGTGTAAACTGAGGCGAGTAACACAATGCATTTAATTTCTTAGAGAGAAAGAAGTAAGCTGTGATTCCCAGGAGGAGTTTGGCGGTGAGGAGGTACAACTCTACGAAAGAGAAAGGGGCAGAAACTGAAGTCACCCTGAGGAAATGGGCACAGCGGCTACACTGAAACCTCCTCTGCAGCTGTTGAAGAGAAATGCCCAAAGTCACTGGGTGCCAATGATGAGGCAGACAGGCAGGACATTTCTAGGGGATGGGGGCTCTCAGCACTGGGAAACATGTAACAAGGAAACATGCGTACATGCAAAAGAGGAGCAGGAAATAGGATGTTTTGAGGGAAACAGAGGAAGGAAACTGAGAAGCAGAGAAACAAGAGAAGGGGAAGAAAGGAAGAAAGCAGCTGGGGGAAGAGATGAAATTAGGAAACAGCATTATTAGCTATTATGAGATCTGGTTTTTTGGCAGCTAAAAAAGAAAAGCATTTTTTTTTCTTGTTCTTACACTTCTATTTAAGTCACTGCTAAAGTTACAGCAGGAATGTAAAAATGGGAGTTTCCCAAGGTAGACTCGGTATTAATTAATAACTGAATTTGAGAAACCATTGTGAAACTCTTGTATTCAATATTTTAAGGGCTTCTGAAGCAATTTTAGATAAATAAGGTAGGATTATACTTGTGTTTCATACCAATGCATTATTTTCTTCATATTAATTTTTAATTACTGTTACTCTACACATAGAGACCCATAGATTTATGATAATGTTAGATATTCCAGATGAGTAGATAGGATGCAAATTTTGTTTTATTTTTTTTAAACAGAATTTGTCACCAAGGACTTCTTTAAAAAATTAGACCATGACCAAAATAATTCACTGTATTTAACTGGCAGCAGTTTAAAATGTCAAAAAAACCCTATTCAATAACTTTTTTAAAGGGATCTAATGCAAGAGGTTATCTTTGTGGCATACACACACAGAGCAGTGATGTTAGCCTATTCCTTTCTTTAAAAATGGAAAGAGTAACAGTTTTGACATCACTTACCTATCCCGGGCACAATACCCAACCCATCAGTGCTGTGCAGAGTGACTCACAGAGCATGTGGTCCGCCAGCTGAAATGCAATGGCTCAGATGTTGTATCTGCTTCACAGTTCCTTTGCCTCCTCCAGGGTGTGTGTATATGCGTATACGAAAAACACACCAGGGCAAAATACCATACGATCATATTGAATCACTCCTGCTCTTTTCTCACACAGTTGAACATCCTGACACATTGTAAACTCAGCTGAATGTGCGCCAGGCCACAGCAATCTGCCTCTCCTGCGGCACTGACATTTCGCTATGAACCCCCTAACCATCGCAGCAGAGGCTGGAAAAGGGTTACTAGGCTGTTTCCTGACTTTTTATTTTTCTGATCACTTAGGACAACTTAACTTGGTATTTTTATATGATATGAATCAAGAAAATGGAGTCACATTGACTTCATACATACTTCAGGCTTAAAAGCTTTAGTCTTTAGTCTTATATTATGAGTTAGCAGCTTACTACACATGTTTACCCATAAAAAAATTAAGAATAAATGTGATGAGGAAACACAAGATGGGACAAATTTGCTCTCAGTGGTACTAGTATCACCCTACTGTTGCTAAGACATGGCCAAGGATAAAATTTTTCACCACAGTGTGAACTGGTTTTGATAGCCCCAGAACACATGCAAAGGATGACAGAAACCTTTATGCACCATAAATACCCTTCCTCTGTTTTGTGGTAATAATGCATCATAAAAATAGTTATGACTTAGCCATCTCAGCTTCCCTCCAGTTTTATTAGCTTTCTTTTAACCATTAAATGTTAATGCAACTTCAAAGGTGGAACTTAGAGCAACTGAACTCAGCTTCGTGCATACAGCTCTATATTTCAATTAGTGATGGGCTGCCTCAAAAGGTTCAGGTTTCTGTTTCGGACAAAGGAGTAGAAGAAACCTTGCAGTGAATCTCCACCATCACAGGCAAATGTGTTGCTTACAGACTATTCACACTTTACTTCTTCATTTCGAAACAAGTTTAGAAATTGCCTTCCACTATTCCACTCTGAAAGGCACCCAAGAACCTCATTCCTCTGTTCGCTCTTCAGTTTTCTCGTGTTACCCTGCCTAAACACACTTTGTGACCAGTCCTGTTCACTTCTTGTAGAATCAGCAAACCCTTCGTTTTGTTCCTCTTCTGTCTTCACACTGTTTAATCTATGAAAGTATAAAAACCTATAAATATTCACACTGGTCCAAAGAAAAATATATAGCAAATATCTTCTTTTTGATGAGATGAACAAAAGAAGTACAGAGAGAGGGTGTGCAGAGAGAGAATATAAGGGGCAAGTATAGACTGATCCTGCTTCTCAAGTGTTTCTCAGTTTCTGGCAACCAGCATTTTAAGTTTGAGTTGGAAGCAGCATACAGACCACTGTGATTAATAGCCCCTCTGCCATGAATCTGTTGAGTCTTTTGTGAATCCAGTGATAATTTTAGCTTCCATAACATCCTGTGGCAATGAATTCCACAAAGTCATTATGCACTGTAAGGAAAAGTACTTCTTTTGTTTGTTTTAAAGGTCCTGGTCACCCTTAATTCTTCTCTTAAAGACCACAGTGGGCAGTCATCCCCTAGAAAACTTTTCCATATCTTTTCCGATTTGATAGACCCCAATCAAATAGACAGACCCCAATCTGTAGGCAGTAGACAGAGCCCAATCTATAGACAGACAGACAGAGGGATAGACCCCATTTTCAAGCATTTCTTTTCAAAGCTGATTGGTTCTAGTTTTCCCTTATACAGATTCCAAAGCAAGTTCAACCCGCTTTGTAATCTTACAGATGGTATCACTATAACTACACATTGGACTCAAAACAGATTATTATAGCCCCCACCACCCTGAAATGGATATTTACCCAGTTTCTATCTTGTTCTTAGTCTTCTCTTAAAAATCCTAACTTTTTTTCAGTGTCACAAGCTACTGAGCAGAAGTTTTCAGGGAAATATCTACATACAGTGTTATTAAAACCTCTTTCCTGCATAGCGATGCCTACCTTAGATTCCAATATTCTGTATATATAACTAACTGTCAGGGGAGAGTGTGCCTTACTTTGTCTTTACCGACAATTAATTTCATATACTTTTTTACTGTTCAGTCGCTCAGCATCATGAGACTCTTCTGCAACTCTACACAGTCAGGTTTAGCTTTGAGTACCCTGAAAAATTTTGTTTCATAAGGAAACTTTATCACTTCATTATTCAACATCATTTTCAGATCATTTATTAACATGTTGAACAGTACATATTCTAGCAGAGATCCTGGGAGACTCACTTGATAGTCTGCCTCCATTTATTTCTACCTTTTGTTTCCTAATTATTAGCCAGTTAGTAACTCTGCAAGAAGACCTTTTCTCTGGTCCCATGACAGCTTAAATTTCTTTGAGAGTCTTCAGTGATGGTCCTTGTCAAAATCTTTCAGTAATTTCAAGCCTACCGTGTCAGTTTCTTCATATGTTCATCGACTTCCCTCTACAAAAATCTCTCTGAAGCTTTCCAGCTACACAGGGGTGAGATCCAGGCCGCTTAAATCCTAAGTTTATAACATAAATCTCAAACAGCAATTCAGTTTTTAACTTTCCACCTAATGCTAAAGAATTATTCTGATTTATCATACCTTGGGCGCTTAACTTTGGTCACATTTGCATGGCCAGAAGGGCATGTCTCAGCTGGGTATACCTATGCCACACCTACAGACCTGTCACAATATAGTTTGACGGGTACCTTTCACACAGACTAGTCGACAAATTACTCACCCAGGGTGCAGACAAGCTGAGTATGGGGCATCCTGCAGCCCTGAGAAGGACAGAGCCTATGCTCCAGGTTCGTGCATCAACCACTAGATGATGCCATATCCTGGGCACAAACACACACCAGCGCTCTCTCATCCTTCTTCCTAAACTCCCTTTGTATAGACATGTATGCAAGAATATTGGGTTGAAGAGAGCAAGAAAGAAGGAAAATAGCTAGTGCTAATGCTAAGTAAAGATAAGAGAAGACCTGGGAGTCCCAGTGTCCCTTTGATGCTCTCTGTCTTCCCTTATTTTTGAAAATAAATTCAAGGTCTTTACTGTCTTCTTTAAAACAGGTTTTCTGTTTCCCCAGTCATCATCTTCTGCTCTTGCTCCCTATCAAATGTGAGAAATTGTTGCTTTCTGGGTGAGATCATACCAGTGCCTTATGCAAGGGTATTATATCTTCCTTATCTGTACTGGGAGTATCCACCCTGCTACAAGCAAGACAATCCATATTGTTTGATCACCTGCATTTCCACACCTTTGTATCAGTAAATCATCTTGGTCTAAAAACTGAGAAAAAAGATTTCTATATTTTCATTTGAACCTTGTTTCTTTCCCCATTTCATGGAAAGTTTACTTCTTTTTTCTATTCATATGTCTGAGAAGCTTTGGATTATCTGTTTTAACTTCCTTTGCGATGGCAAGCTGAATTAGACTTCTGGCAAGAGTTTTGGACTTTATTCTTAAATTTCATGTTCTCCAAGATGAAGCTTTCATGATTTTTCCACTCCTTATAGAGTCTCATTATTCCTAAGTACTTCTTATGTGATTATTCATTCAATTATAAACAGATCCTTCCCTGTTGGTTTTTAATCTTATTTAAAATCCCTCCTATCCTTAAAAATTCTTGATACTTTAGACAAATTTGATTGAAAGAAATTTCTGCCAGCTTCACATTTAAGTTCCTAATTTCTGCACATCTGTTGACCTCAGTAGTTAGGTCTCTTAATTTCTTGTATTTGTTCTCTCAGATAGGAACCTTGATCTATTTTCTATGTATTCCTCAAAGTAATCTAATTGGAATAATCTTGATGTCACTTAATTCAAGTTATTTTCTATGGCCAGATCTTCTACAACATCCTTGGTTTACCAAAGCAGATTCAAAAATAGACGTATTCCCTATACAGTCATGAAACCAGTAAGATGTAAAACTATCTACTATTACATCCAGGAATAACTGAGTTTTACCAAGATTAGTTACTCAAGTTTTTGAGTTAGTTGAATTGTTGAGAAATTACTCATTTGTTACTCATTTTATAACTGGGAAGTTTTCCCACAATGACACAATTCCCAGTAGGATTAACCACTGTAAAAATTTCAAGACTTCTATATCCATATCCAATTCTGATATAGGAATCTATAGCAGGTTCTTAATACCACCTCTAGAGAACCTGTTTTAGAGAACCTTTAAAGGAATTTTGATCCAAATTGAATGTCTATGAGTCCTTTTTTAGCTATACTGCTTCACTGAGACAGAATGCCAATCCACTGCTTTTAACTTTGTTTCTGTCCCACCTGAAGAAATGACACTTTTCAGTGCCCTTAAGTATATTGAGTATATAATTATGGATGATATTTCACGATGTTTTTGAAATCCCTGTAATAATTATTTTATTATCCAGACCTCACCATCTTATTGCCCAGACTCCTTGCTTTAATAGGGGAATATTTCCATTTCTTTTAGATTTCACTCTCCTTAGTGAGTCTTTAAACTGACCGTTGACTATCAGACTGCAGCTTTTAGAAGTATCAACATTTTCTTTTCTCTTCCAGTCAACATTCTGATGATCAAGCATGCATTTTCTCATGATGAAAATTTTTGTCATTGCTTGGTCCATGGGATGATGCCTGTTGCCCATCTTCAAGACTGTCTTTCGATCCCCCAAACACACAGTACATATAAACCAACAGAAATAAATTTAGCTTTGGAAATTCAGAGCAGCTTGGACTGCTGAGGGGAGAAGCAGGCTGGCTGCAAGGGAAAGGATGTGAAAGCCATTTGGAGGAGAAGAACAGCACTGGAACAGTTTTGGCAGTATGGAAATGGAGTGGCATGGGCAAAATGGACAATGAATCTGAAGATGAGTGAAGAGTGGGGCACTAAGAGATAAAGAGACTGATCAGAGGGGGGAAAAACAGAACTTAAAAGAAGTGCTAGGGAGGATGTGACTGGAATTATGAGAAGGAGAGAAGAGAAGTGGCTTGGGACTGATGTAAATATAGTTTGAAGGAAATGAAGAGGCACTGAGGCAATGGGACTAAGCAGAAACCTTGGATTCCTGTTTTGCATTCCTCTGGCAGTGAGCAAATATCTTTCAAACTCATTGAAGTGCTCTCTGCTGGCTGACCCACGTGCAGAACAACAACCTGCCAGATGACGAACCATGTGACATCCAGTTTAAATCTCTTGATATAATATTTGTTATTATTATCACTTTGGGAATTTAAGAATTTGGGAAGTTTTACACTGAAACTCATGTTATTAAAAATGCATTAAGACAAATGTTTATCAAGATCTACCATCTACATATGCAACCTCTGCATGCTGCTAAAGCTTTAAATCATATAATTGCACACCACGTTTCCAAGCACTGAAAGACTGCCACTATTCTATGTAGATTCTGTGCAGTCCTATGGTGAGAGCTTTTTCTCTCATCTTCAGTTTCTCTTGCTTAAACTTGCATACAGATAAAGGTGTATATACTTATTCATTTCCTGGTGCTAGGTATGATTCCAACTTATTTTTCTGATAAATACAACAAGCTTTTTGACTTCAGAAGAAAAAAAAACAACATCGTTTTATAGTAGTCCCTATAATATTGATAGTAATTAATTCATCTCTTTAATGCAGATGTAGCATACAGTTCCACCAAAGTTTAGCAGAACTGATATGGATTTAAGTCATCATGTCCTTTGTGTTGCATGTCTTACTTTCAAAATTACTGGTTTTAACTGAACAATGGTGTTGGTAATTCTTATGACTAGTTACGGCAAATGTATTCACAAGGATAAAGAAAAGGTTCTCATCACTTCTAGAGGTCTGGGTAACTTTGTCATTTAAGAATACCAGAAATTCCATCATATTAAAAACACTGACGTGGTCAGGTTCCCTATGTAAAACAATCAGGAATGAACAAAATACACAGAGGTGATTGAATGTCATTTTTTCTCAGAATCATTTGTTTCTGTATCACAGAGATGAGATTATGTATAAAGTTAAAATGCCTGATTCTTTCCTTTAAGACTTTCCTTTACATTTTAAATTTAATTTTCAGAAAGATCAAAAGTATCACTAAAATTAAATGTTAAAATTAATTTTTAAATCAATGGGGATAATATTCAACTTATCTGATGATAACTGTTTAAATGTAAGTTGTGTAGTCTCAGCTAGTTATCTTGGTTCCTTGGGCTGTTGACACTTCTAGAAAGCATTTGTTCCTGGTAAGAAAACATCAAACATCGTAAGGTTGAAACTTTTTGGAGATGTTGATTTCTGTCTTGCTAAGTGTAGCGGGAACCCAAGTGATCAGGATTAGATCACATTCATATCTTTCAGAGGGAAAAATAGTTCAACAATTTCTCCCTTTGTGTTCTTATATATTCACAAAAAAAATGGCATTTTTGTATCATAAATTAAGTTTTAATACTGTAATCCACAGTGACCAATCACAGGCTACTGATTGGAATCACATGTATATCAGTATTATCCCTCATTTTTCAGATAAAGTGTAATTGCATCAGACTCAGAGAGTCAAAAGGACTAAAACTCGAAAATGAAATACATTTTTCTGGTGATAAATCCCAAAGTCTTTCTTTCATGCGGAAACACTTGTGTGACAGCCATTCTTTTCTCCATAAAGTACAATATGCATGTCTATTTTTTTCATTTTGATTCATCAGAAACTTATGGTAGTGAGCAACTTAACCAAACAGTGATGACTGGTGGGGAGTGTGTATTACAGGAACTGTGTTTTATTACAGAGAGTTTGCAAAAAAAATTCCTTTTGTTCAGGTAGTTACAGCCTCTATGTTTTTAACAGTTTACAATTGCATTTCTTCAAACAAACAAGATTTTCTTACATAATTTTCTATTCTTTCATATCCTTCTCCCTTTTTACGCCTTGCATCTTCATCTGCTGCTTTCTAATTGCTAGGGAAGGCAGACAAGATGCCCCATTGGGAACAGATGGCTTTCTGGAAATCTACCAACAAGGACTACTCCTGGAATAGATTTCATCTGCAGGCCCCACACAGAGGTAATATATGATACCTACAAATAGATAGTGCTCCAAAGGCTTAGGAAGGAAAAAAACATATCCTGCTGGAGTTCTTAAGCCTGTTATGACCACAACTTGCCAACAGAAAGGCAGGCATAAAAATGAGTCCTATCTATAGCATCCAACTTTTGAAGTTAATTTTCTTTGCTTCCATATCAGTCCCTATGACAAGGAGAGCTATGCTTAAAATCCATTGTTTCTAAAGGGCTGTGTTTTACATCTCAAAGGTGGATTTAATACAAAATTTGAAATCAGCTATAATGTTATCCGGCTTTACAAAAATAGTGTGAGATGTAAGATAATGTGCTAAAAGAATGTTAAAGTCTTCACGGGAGTAAGAATAAATAATAAAGGAACAAATATGTTGGATTACAGTAAGTGTGAAGAATGGTCTTTGTCAATGTTATGTCTTTCTCTTCTGTGTTCTGCACCTTTACTTTACTTTCTTTCATCATAGAGAGGAGAGATACTATTTGTAACATTTTATAAAATACATACTTGTTTTGCTTTGGTTTTCCTCAATCTAAAATAAAATTGATGATAACCATATTGTATACGGCTGTTCTGTGTGTCTGGAAAATATTATTCTGAGGTTATGGATAGGGCTATAAAACTGAGAGATCAGAGATATACTGTTTATGGTAAAAAAATACAAACTACAAATAGTAAAGTGACAACAGTACTCTGTATCCTCAGGATTCTAACCTCAGCCTTGAAATAATGTGTGGTTTATTTATTGTTCCTGTTCACAAAGCAAAATGAATATTAGGGAACTTCATTTTTCATTATTTATGAAACAAAAAAAACACCCGCATTTTGTCTTTTTTGGCTATGGTTAAGAGTTAATGAAAAGGAATCCTAAATATTCAAATGCTTGAATGCAAGTACAGGAAAGAAAATATCAATGTTACTAATTTCATTATAGTTTTTAACACTTTGGACATGGTGTTTTCAGGAGGTAAAATGGCTTGACTGGTTTTTGCCCAGGTGGGTTCGTGATAGGGTTACCAATGCTTGTGACCACTTTGGGAAATTTGAAGAGGTTCCTCTTTATTATAAAGAGAAACTGCATCAAATACTTGGAAACAAAATCATAAATTAGATGCATGTTAACAGTACAGGAAAAAAAAGAAAAGACAGGAAGATACAACCTTTTGATAGAGGTAGAAAAAGTGATACTTGCTTTCCTTATTGGAAATTGAGTATTCAGAAGAAATGGCAAACATGGAATACTAAATATTAGTCAGAGTGTTTATATTATCTTTACAATATAAACTAGAAACAGCTATTTAGGCTATAAAGGGGAGTAACTATAGAAATCTCATGTTGGAAAAGAAATATTCTTCAACTTTTGAGGCAATCTTTGGACATTTTTACCTACCTGCTATTTGATTAAAGCTCATTTTGGTTTTGACATAAAAATCTGTCAATTAAGGCAGAAGAGAAGGCTCCAGGGAGACCTTATAGTGTCCTTCCAGTACCTAAAGGGGGCCTACAGGAAAGATGGGGAGGGACTCTTTATCAGGGAGTGTAGTGATAGGACAAGAGGTAACGGTTTTAAAATGAGAGAAGGTAGATTTAGATTAGATATTAGGAAGAAGTTCTTTACTCTGAGGACGGTGAGACACTGGAACAAATTTGCCCAGGGAAGTTGTGGAGGCCCCATCCCTGGAGGTGTTCAAGGCCAGGTTGGAGGGGATTTTGGGCAACCTGTTCTAGTGGAAGGCGTCCTTGGCTATGGCAAGGGGATTGGAACTAGATGACTTTTAAGGTCTTTTCCAACTCTAACCATTCTATGATTCTAAGATGCCAAGCTCTGAACAGTATCCATATGCACACACCATGCCATGACTGGTGTTCTGGATACAGTACAGGTGCAAATCCTTAGGTGCAAACAAGGAGCCCTGGGCACAGCTGAGATGGTTTGTTTTAGCTTGTCTCAGTTGCTAACAGCCCCAAGGAGCTGTTAACCTGGCCAACACAAGGCCATGTTGCTTGCTTGTCCACACCATCTTTTCCTTGGCTGGGCATCATGACCATGGGTAAATTTTTCTGAGAGTGTCATGATGCAAAGTGCAGGGGAGCAGTGGACTCACAGTGACTGAATCAATAAAGACTATTACAGATTAGCCAAGTCCTATGTACAAGGTATGAAATTTGCTTTCTTAACCTGGGTGAATGGTTTCGTCTAGCCTGAAACAGCTGTACAGTGCAGCAATAGTGCTTCTCTCCTGTTCTAGGACTTGACATGACCACCACAGCTTGGTCACATGAGCTTCTGGAGCAGGAGGAAGTAAGCAGCAAAGTATCCAGAAGGATGTGACGGTCAACAAGCGTATTTCCCATAAGCAGCCTTGTACCAAACACTTTCCCCCATCATGTAGCCAAAATACCCTGCCTTGGAGCACATGCTATGGCACATCTGTGCGTCCCGATCACATGAAACAGTTCATCATATGGCCAGAGGCCCGTCGTCTTTGTGAGACCTGGTGCATGAGTCTTGCATACCAGGGTTTCAGAATTTTGCAAGGACTTATAATATATTGTCTCTGTTAAAATTGTTTAAGTAAACAGAAAAGCATGTTAGCAAGGATTTATCTGACCAAAGGTACTTGTCTGGAGTGCATCTCATCCTTGTGTAGATGACTAGCAGAGATCAGATTAATTGCACTCTAAGAGTCCCAAATAACTAGAAATAATGTTAACGAACTTCAATCTGACTCTGAACTGTGCCATGGTATTATCATTATTATTTACATTCTTGTTCCATGTCTATTGTGTCATCCCACTTATCCTACATGTATACAAGTAGAGTGTTTACAATCTTAGAATAAGTTAATGGACGCTACAGTGCATAACTCAGAAGAAAATAAAGGAATTCCCAGTTAGATGTGGTCACTATGAGTCACATAGAGCCATTACAGATCACCAGCAGCTTTTACACAGTCAAGACTGTTGCTGCAGAAATGAGGGAAGGGCTTGAAGGAAGATGTTGAAGTGTTTTTGCAAACATGCTGGGGCAGGGGGTGCAGGAATGACTTTTCCATTGATGCCAGTGCATGAAAAACATTTCTGTAACTGTGGTTCCTTTTCTATACACCTCAGAGGAATGTGCAGACTGCACCAATAATTTAACTAAAAAATCTGAAATTGTCTAGTGAATGGTTTATTGACAAAATGTACTAGATTAGAACATAAGTATATCATAAACAGCAGAGGCAAAAATTCCTGTGGATTGTTGTATTACTTTGTTTCATAAAACCACCGTCAAAGACAGTAGAGATCACCCATTAAGAGAAGGGCTGTCCATGTTCTCAGGCCGTTCTTCCTCTACTTTTTCCAATGACAGTAAGGTCTGGGAGTGGAAAGCGCAAGTAATTTTCCACAGATAGCTTTCTCCACAAGAGCTGTATCAGCTGAGGCTTTTGTCAGAGAAACACTCACTTGATCAGTCATGACTTTCAGCTGTGTTGACCTCGGCTGTGCTTGAGTCACCAGTCTAGAGGTAAAAAGCTCTTCCTAGCAATTCATTTCTCCAACAAGATTATAATCTTGGAACTGAAGCAAGATTATGTTGTTGCATTTCCCAGTCTCTTAACAATCTCTGTCAGGAAAAGCAGATTGATGTTGTTCCATTTCCTTTTATTATAGCTTTTGACATGGGAGGAAGTGGAATCTTGCTCTTAACTCTTGGCTGGCAATCATAGCTTTGGGAGGAACACAGCCTTGAATACAGTAATTAGAATTCAATGCAACTATTACAGTTAATGTGCATTAATTTGGGCATGTTAAACTGTTAAGTATATGAGGGATACATTCTTATAATTGGCAATAACAGGGACATCACCTTTAGCAATGTCACAGATACCATTAAGCAGAAACTGTGATCTAAATAACTTGTTAATAAACAGGACTATGTAGTAATTTTGTTGGTGGCAGGGTATGTGTCTTAATAATGCAGGGTATCCCATTTTTTCCAAAGTTTTTACACTTCCAATCTAGATTATGAATTATGATTTCTAACACCTCAGAGTTGTTAATTCGGAGTCCAAGCAGTTGGCTGTGAAGGAAGAGCCAGACACAAAAGTGATCAGGAGAGCTTAAAGGTTTCCCTGGGCTTCAGCTTTTGTGGGTCATAACTTTTAAGTTCCAGCTCAATAATGAAACTTCCGTAGTTTTGACATCTCAGCTCAGATGTGCCTAAAATATTAGTCTGAGATCCATGTTGGTCAGATTCGAGCTGCGTTTTTGTTTTCTAATAGCACATTGTTCAGGCTGTGAAATGCACGTATTTAATCTGCAGCATTTCTTTATATTCCTCTGTATTCAGTATGGAAAATACCTGACGAATTACAGTTGCTGGAATAACATTCCAGCATAATCATATAGTCATTTAGAGCATTTGAAAGTTTTTAGTGGCCACGGTAAGGCACTGTGACAGAAAAACAAGCGCAATATCTAACTAATCAATGATTATTGATGGAAGAATTAACAGGTAAGTCGATACAAAAAAAAAAATAAATCAAGCTTCCTGAAACCTGGTTACCTTCATTTACATTGTAGATTTCACCTATTCTTCATCTATTATAATAGATAATTATTGAAAGTTACTACCTTCAACTTTAAATGGATACTGTCATTTGAAACTACTTGTTGTGAGTGCTACTGTGTAAAATTTAGGAATGAGCATGCATAAAGTTAATTGAACACGTGTTCTGTAGTAAAACTGGTAGAATAGTTCAGTACCTTTTAGGAAAGAAACAAGAAATGCAAATTGCTTTTGTTTTCCACAGAATCTTTCAAATTAGGATAAACATGATCTATTAGGTGAACTTGTCTGGTAAAATTATGCCAACGATTAATTTTCAAGTATGGATTTAAATGAACCAAATGAAGTCAGATTGTCCTCCACATACCTTACAGATGCACAGCATGCTTCCAACAATTCATACAGCCAATGGCCCATTCCTTCATTCCCAGTGAACCATTCGACTATTCCTTGTCATGGAAGTATTTTTATTTCATGACAAAATGTAGGTTTTCCATATCAGATTGTAGGAAATCTGGTAACACAAAGGTAGAGTACATTCATATTAGCTTATCTGACCCAGATTTTTTCTGTACACCACAACATATGACTGACCATGTGTCTCACATGACTCAAAATTTCTTCAGTTTATTAAATTTTGTTAATTAAAGTGATATTTCTATCACATGATGAGATGCAGGTGGTATCACATACTTGAATTACTCTATAAGAATCTATCTTAAGGTGAAGCACTGCAGGGTTACCTCATCATTATATAGCAAATTAATCTTTGCTATTAGAATAGCCTTTTTCAACATTCATCCAAGGTTCGCCTTTTTCCATTTCCATTGTAAGTGTTGTTCTCTTTGGTTATTCTCAGTATTTAGCGTTCTCTCCAGTATCTGCTCCTCAAATATGTATGGAGAGCTAGCAAATACCATTTTAGTTACTCTGTAACCAGGCAGCTATACTCCATTTGTAAGAGCTTTCCATCTGAAATAACACTTTCATCTGCGCAGCTGGTTATACTTTTCCTCTTTGATCTTCCTTTGTTTGTTTACAGCTTTCTCCTATTTTAGACCCCGTACTATACACTCCTTACTGCTCTAGAGAAAAAAATTATCTCCAATTTCTATTACCCATTATTTAAGCCATGCTGAGTTATTTTGCTGCGAGATGTATTAACATAAATATCCCAATTTAATTTACCAACTTAAAGATCTACAGGTCTACAAAGTAGCCATGTAAATAGCTAAGCTAACTTCAAATAGGCAATGGGACTCTTTGTCATTAGGAGAAAGCTGAGTAAAAGGGAAAGCTCTCAATTGAAGATTTTATGCTAAATAATTTTTCCACATAGTCATTCCTATACGTGCTCTGGTCTCTTGTCAAATTCAGAGAGTATTCAAGAAATTTAACCCTTGGATAAAATCCAATGTGTAGGCTTTTTTGTTCTATCAGTAGCCTACAACAATTTAATATGTCACAACTGAAAAAAACGAGGCTGACTTCTCGAATTTCTAAATGTCCTGAAGCAAGACGATTTTGAGAATTTACAAATACATTAATGGTTACTGCAAAGGACAGTTGAAATTGGCATATATTGTGTTTCTAATACAATATCCACACAATCTTCCATCTCAATCCAGCATGAAATATTTATTTATAGTAGCTACAAAATGCAATATTTCCATATATCTTCTTTCTGATGTTATTTATAGACCACACATCTTATTTTGGGTTTCAATTTTTTCCCTACAATTTCAAATAAAAACATCTTTCATGAATTGTCAGTTTTGAAAGAAGTTACCACCATTTATCAATTATGATTTTAAAAAAAACTGAAGGAGAAAAATTACATTACAATAATTTTTAAAATGTAAAGAAGACCAAAATACCAAAAGATGAAGATTTAATAGATATTAAATAGCTTTGCTCTCAGTTTTATGTAAGCAGGTACACTGTAACTTTATTTGGCACTTTATAGGCATTGTCAACAAGAACTCATTTGCAGTCTTTCATCTCCAGGAAGTTAAACAAGGTTGGATGAATGAAATAATATTTTTCATGAAAACGTATCATCTATTTATCTATCTCCAAACATCACTCATTGTATTATAAACAACATAAATGTTTCAAAAATTCAGTAAGTATACTGAATCTTTTCTGAAAAGGAAATGTGCCAGACAGAAAATTGTGCTGTGAGCTATTTGAACACAAACTAGAAAAAAGGTCACTTCTAAACCAGAAAAGAAACAAATTTATTGCAGTTAAGTTGAAATTCTTTATTTTTCTTTTCTAGATCTAAATATCATCAGTTCTTATTGTCTGATAAATAATATTTTTTCTGCTNAAAAAAAAAAAAACAACCCACCAACCAAAAAAAAAAACACACAAAAAAAAAAAACCAAACACAAAAGAAGAACCAACCAACTCATCAAAATCAATCAAAAACACCCCAAAGAGAAGTGCTACATTCTGGTCAATTCTTCGATACCCTGTATCAGGAATCCCTCTTATGAAAGGGGGTGGGGGTGCATTTCCAGCTACAAAGTTCATAGCCAACACTGAAACAAAACAGTGCATCTAAAAAAAAGATCTGTTTTTTGTCAAAAAAAAAACCAACCTTTTTTTTTTTTAATAGTGATTAGGGGACCTGAATATCATACTTTTTCAAGAAAAGCTTTCAGAGATTAACTGCTAGACAAGGGTAACTTTGAAGAGTCACTTAGAAGTACCTACAATGCTGACTGCCTGCCTTCGAGAATCTTGAGGCTTTAAGCTGTGCAATGATGGATCAGCAATGCCTAAACACCTGGGACTGAGCTCAGCACAATTTGCAGTTTCTCATTCTCTGTGTCTCATTAGAACTGGAACTGAATTTCTCTCTGACTCACCTGGATCTGAAATCAGATCAATTAGCATTCGTAAAGTACTCTGAGAACATCAGCCGATAAATTCCACAGAAAATAAAATACCCACATTAAAATTGTCAAACATTTCATATATCTGGAAGTCTCTTTAGAAGTTAGTTAAATAGGTTGAAAGAAAGAATCTATATGGTAAAAAATTACAATAAAAATAAACAGACAGCCTTTGTTATACAGCATTACATAATTTTGGTTTACAGACATATTCTGTTGCAGCTGATAATAAGCCATGCAGTGTGAATGTGAATGTAAATGAAGTGCTAAATGATGAATTACACCACTCCGATTACACATCAGAAACAACATCCTTTATCTAGGCTGTTAGTGCCAAGAATATTACTTAATACAACAGGAAGGGTTGAAGGGAAATGGGGAAAAATGCAATGTAAGTACAGCATTATTCAACAGCAAATGCAATGTGTAGACAGGGTATTCTTTTGTACCAGTGTGTTCAGAGTACACATTTGCATTATTCTCTAGGTTCTTTTAAGATATTTTTGGAGAAAATGTTTGATGAAAGATTGTGTTTGATTCATTCCATATTTTCCTTTGGATCATCAATAAAAACCTTTAAACCAGATGGAAAGAAGAGGTAACCAATACCATAGCCTCAAACTAAGTACTCAGATCCTGATCTAGTTAAACACTTAAGCATATGTTTAGCTTTAAATATGTGTGTCCCATTTTGAGATTATTTGTGTGCTTAAAGTTAAGCATATATCCATATGCTTTGTTTATCAAAGCTGAACTGAGCCGCATTCAGGCACAATACACATGTAATACTTACACTTCTAAAACACTTAGCATAGTCCTAACCATTTTTAGTCTAATTACCAGCAAAAAAGTATTCTCAATTCATTGACTTTCTGTATCTTCTGTTTCCAGCATGTTCCACATTATCAATCTACCTCTTAATCAACTCTTCATTCATTATTAGCATATATAACATTGCATGAAATATAAACGAACTGTTCTCGTTTCCTCTCCTAAATCAGCAGAAGTGTTTGTCCAAAGCCAGATGTCCTACACAAATGATTGCTCTTAGTCTCTAGTATCTCTACAGCAGAGGGCCATACCAATGCACTACTTTTAACTGTGGATTCTCTTTCTCTAAGTATTGTCACATGCTGATCACCACTGATACCTACAGAAAGTCCTTAAAGATCTGTTTCTATCTTCTCTATTTCTTTGACTTCCACTGAAAGACAACACCATGTATGATCTCTGCAATAATTTCTGACATTTCAAGGAAAATATTCTACGTTGTATAACACATTTTGAATCTTTTTCAAATGAAGAGGACATTGTCACTGTTCATGCATTTCTGAGCTGGATAATCTGCCCTAACTAAAAAAAACACCACCCATTATATGAGAGAGCCAATGGACCAAAGTGTCACCCTTGCTTGCTCAAATTCTCATACTCCTTTCCACTGGGATAATAACACTGTGCAGAAGACTGGCATTTACTCCTTGTCTTGCTCTTTGTGACTGCCACAGGGGAGCAGCCATAGCCCTTGCAACAACGAGAGGTGACAGCAAGGTGGATTGAGAGCTGGCTGTGTGACAGAACTCAGAGGGTTGTGATCAGCGGCACAGAGTCTAGTTGGAGGCCTGTAACCAGCGGTGTCCCCCAGGGGTCAACACTCGGTTCAATTTTGTTCAATATATTCATTAATGACCTGGATGAGGGGACAGAGTGTATCCTCAGCAAGTTCGCTGATGATACTAAACTGGGAGGGGTGGCTGACACTCCAGAGGGCTGCGCTGCCATCCAGCGTGACCTGGACAGGCTGGAGAGCTGGGCAGAGAAGAACCTAATGAGGTTCAACAAAAGCAAGTGCAAAGTCCTGCACCTGGGGAAGAAGAATGCTTGGCACCAGTATAGGTTAGGGGTGGACCTTCTGGGAAGTAGTTCTGAGGAGAAGAATCTGGGGGTCCTGGTAGGTAGCAAATTATCCATGAGCCAGCAATGTGCCCTTGTCACCAGGAAGGCCAATGGAACCCTGGGCTGCATAGGGAAGAGTGTGGCCAGTAGGTCGAGGGAGGTCATTCTCCCCCTCTACTCTTCTCATACATGGTGAGGCCACAACTGGAATACTGTGTCCAGTTCTGGGCTCCCCAGTTCAAGAGCGACAGGGAACTGCTGGAGAGAGTCCAGTGTAGGGCAACTAAGATGACTGAGGGATTGGAGCATCTCCCTTATGAGGAGAGGCTGAGAGAGCTGGGACTCTTTAGCCTGGAGAAGAGAAGTCTGAGGGGAGACCTTATTATGGCATACAATATCTAAAGGGTGGGCTGAAGGAGGATGGAGCCAGACTCTTTTCAGTGGTTCCCAATGACAGGACGAGGGGCAATGGGCACAAGCTGGAACATAGGAGGTTCCGTTCAAATATACGGAAAAATTTTGTTATGGTTAGGTTGAGGCATCACTGGCACAGGCTGCCCAGGGAGGTTGTGGAGTCCCCTTCTCTGGAGATTTTCAAGACCCGCCTGGATGCAGTCCTGAGTAATGTGCTCTAGGCAATCCTGCTTTGGCAGGGGAGTTGGACTAGATGATCTCTAGAGGTCCCTTCCAACTCTGAAAATTCTGTGATTCCGTGATTCCATGATTCCGAGACACCAGGAGAAATAATGTGGAAGAGGTCAGGTACACCAGCTAAACCACGAATATCTGTCCAGCTCTTTCAAAGGGCTTGCCTTGGTGCTACCGTTTACCACTTTGAAAATAAAGCTTCAAATGCAAACAAAGCAAAAGACAATCTATCTCTAGTGTCGGCACTGGCTCCACCAAGCAAACGGGAGGATTCTGGAGTAAAAAAATGGCTTAGTCACCCAAGACACCAGGTCTTAAAGGGAACACACGCCGGGAGCAGATCTGGAGGAATAAGTCCCTTTGTTACTTTGCCGCGTTGGAGAGTAGACCACTTTTTAAACCGTCTTATTGCTTTTGCTTTCCTTTCATCTGCGGCCCATAGCCAAGGCTTTTGAGGAACTCAAACTGGGAACGTGGCCAACTGCTACAAAGGTTGTTACATGGTTTCCGAATTATGTTCTTGGGTAAGGCAGATGTTGTTTAAAATACGGCATGCAAAACACTAAAATAAGAATGACCAGTAAAGCAAGTAACTACAACAGCACATTCCCCAGAATAGATTTTATCCATCATGTATGTTTGGCAGCTGGTCTCTGAGTGCTGGACTAAGTGAGAAAAGAGAAAAAAAAAAGGAAAAAGAAAAAAGGAGCAGTTTAAAAAGAATCTGAACCTCCTAAAGGCCAAGATGGAAAAGTGCATTTCCTCAAGAAAATGCCAGGAACTATTCTTCTTACTGTCCCATACTTTTCCAATTGCTCATTATTTAATTATAGTAATTTTATGGTATCTATTGTTACATTTCCTTACAGGCAGAAAGAGAACAGAAAGTCTTTATCTAAAATTGCATTTATTTTAAACTGAAAGAATCACAAAACAAGGAAGAACAAAACTAAAGACTTGAAATGTTTAATGTACCATGAGCTGGATGAAAGCAGAAAATAACTTATTTCTTATTAAACTAGCCTTTTACAAATGTGAAAAATACATATAGCTGCTCTGACTTCAACTGAAGCATTTGTACAGAGTCTCACTTGTCTTAAGGAGGTTTCTCCAAAATCTTTCTTCTTGCAGCCAGTGCTCTTTCACCCAAGCTTTATAAAAGTTCTGGTATCTGGAGGCAGCACTGTGAGGATTATGTCCTCCGAGTTTCAAGTTTGTACTGATACCTAGGAATCAAAAATTTCCCCAACATTTTACAGACAGAAATGTAATTGTTGGAGTTATTCTAGAGACATTACGCTAGACTGGCAGGGGCAATTAAACTCAAAGTACTTGTATATAATATTTCTGATGTAAACATATATATACATAATTCACATGCAAACCTAGTGTCCTATAAAGATAAGGCAAAGCCTGAGAAATTAATTGCTCTATTTTCAGCAGAATTGTGCCTGGCTAAACATGGTCAGCACACTTTTTATGTATCTAAGAATTTAGCTGTCACCCAATGCTTCCTCTTCAAATTGTGCCTTGGAAATGAGTGGCCCCGTCCCCTGAGATAAAACACGCAAAATCAGGGGGGAAATGGGGACAGTAAGTACTGAGGTTGAGTGATTTTTCAACTTCTGATCTGCAGACCCACCGGTTACTAAGAAAAAGAAACTCACTGTTCATAGCCTTCATCCAGATCTGAAGTTCCTGCAAAAAGCAAGTGAGCTACAGAAGCAGGAGGAATGTTGCAACAAGTTTCCCCTCATAATACTCTCTCATGTAAATAACCTGCCCTGCTGATAACCTGCAGATCTTTTCACTGATAACCTGCAGGTTATGAGCAGGGAAACACAGTACTACTGAGTCATACTCCCAACCCCCACCTATCCCTAAATCTCTAACAGCTAATAAAAAAAAGGAAATTGCTAAAATGAAAAACAAAAGCATTCTTTCTCAAGGAAAATCTTGTTCTCACAGAAAAGAAAAATACCAGAGACTCTCTAGTGACATCTAGGCTGTGCTACAGGTATATGGCATGATACCTCCCGGGGTTTGGTGGCTCAGACCAACACAATCCATGTATCACTTTTAACAGAATTGCTTTGGATTTAACAGGGCTAGGAAGCAAACAAGATGTCCATCCAGACCTGGGTGTTGGCCATTATTCTCTTGTCCCACAATTCAGACATAGTATTGGGAATCTACTAAATATTCTTCTATTGCTTTAGGTTTTGTCTGCTAAGTGTCCAGAGGTGATTGCTCTGGGTATATGCACATCCACTGTTACCAGAGACAGGTATACCATACTGGGTTTACACAGTCATAAAAGCATTTATTGGAATAGAAAGCTAAAAAGGCTTTTCTTCCCATCTGTACACTTGCTAACATTTGTCGTGCTGCTAACAGTGAAAAATGTTGGAAGATATCCTTGAAATGGACAATATTATCTACAGACCCTGAAGGTGATTGAGCATGAGTATTTGTCTCCCCTGAAGGCAGAGACATCTCAGTCTTTTTCCTTCATCTCCTCCTTCTTCAGAATGTTTTGGCAAATTGCACATTCCCTGCTGTAGCTTCTGCTGTCATCTCTTTTCTCTTGAATTTACATGCCAAAGAGGCCATTGTAGTTCTGATGTACTATACTCTGCTATAGGGTTGAGTTAATGTGCCTCATGAAGGGATGAAGAAATTCTTTCTTCCTGTTCACTCTTCTTCTGCAAAAAGTGTATCAGCTCAATAATTTTGTTCTTTTTTCACTCTAATATTGTCTCTGCTCAACCTTGTCTTCCTTGCACACAGTGTACTCTGCAATGCTGATTTCTAAACTCAACCTGGAAAATTATAGTGCAAAAAAATGATGATCAGCCTGGGACAAAAGGGAACAATTTCAGTCAGCCTCTACAGCTTAGACAGTATGTCTCCAGAATACTTTCAAGTTTGCAAGGGCAGGAGAAGGTCTTCACAGCACTTCAGTTGTATAGACAAAAAACAGAGAAAGGTTTATGTAAGTCCTGTGTTAAGCCCTGATGCTACAAGAACATTTTGCACATTACTAAACTGTGCACATGTAAAGAGGCCTTGCAGAGATTACCTAACTGTGTTTGTAGAACCAGTCCTGAAAACAATGTGGAAAAGTGAAACAGAAATAAGAGTCAGAATCACAGAATAGTTGAGGTCAGAAGGGATCTCTGGGTATTGTCTAGTCCAATCACCATACTCAAAGCAGGGTCACCTACAACAGGTTACTAAGGACTTTGTATGGTTTGGTTTTTAATATCTCCACAGATTGAGACTCTGAGCAATCTGTTCCAGTGTCCGACCACCCTCATAGGAAAAAGAAGCGGTTTTGTTGTGTTTAAATAGAATTTAGTGTATTTCAATTGCCTCAAAGTCTGTCTTCATCTTTTTTACACCTTTCCATCAGCTATTTATACACTTTGATAAGATCCCCCAAGTCTTCTCCAAGCTGAACAGTCCCAGATATCTCAGCCTCTCCTCACATGAAAGATGCTCCAGATGCTTTAGCATCTTTGTGGTCCTCCACTGAACTTGCTCCAGTAAGTTCATGCCTGTCTTGTCCTGGGGAGCCCAGAACTGCATCCAGCACTCCAGATGTGCCTGTGCAGAACAGAGGGGAAAGATTACCTGCCTTGACCTGCTTTCCTCAGGTAGCTCAGGGTGTTGTTGACAGTCCAGGATGCTACAGGAGCACATTGTTGGCTCACACTCATCTTGTCCACCAGAACCTCAAGGTCCTTCTCTGCAAACTTGCTTTCCAGCTATACAGCCCCCAGCCTATCCTGGTGCATGGAGTTACTCCTCTCCCAACACAGGACTTTGCATTGCCCTTTGTTGAACTTTATGAGATTCCTGTCAGCACATTTCTCAAGCTTGTCAATGTTCTCTGAATGGTAGCACACCCATCTAAGTATATCAAGCACTCCTTCCAGTATTATACCATCTGCAAACTTGCTGGTGGTGCACTCTGTCCCATAATTCCGGTCATTAATGAAGATGTTAAACAGTATTGGCCCCAGTACCAGCCCCCAGGGCACACCACTGATGACTGCTCCCAGCTGGATGTTGTGCCACTGATCACAACCTTTGAGCTTGGCACATCAGGCCAGTAGTGTTCACTGTACCTCACTGCCCTCCTGTCTAGTCCTGCTTCATCAGTTTGTTTATAAGGATCTTCCAGAACATGGTGTCAAAAGCCTTACTAAATCTAAGATAAGCAACATCCACTGCTGTCCCCTCATTTTCCAAGCCAGTTATCTCATTGTAGAAAGCTATTGGGTTAGTTAGATATGAAAAGTTAGTTAAGAGATCATGCACTCATTTGTAGATATGTGTGTATGTTCATATATGTGCATATTTAACATATATATTGAGACATAAAAAGGTGCAGAAAGTACTGTAAAAACACAAGTTAACACTGTGTATCTCATTTTAAAAATCAGTTTATGTGGACTGTCCTGTTAGGAAGGATGAGGACAGGATACTCAGGAAATCTTCGGCTATACCCAGGCTGGATGTGATAGGCAGGCACCATTCCATGCACAAGCTGCCAATGGGATGATTTCTGCAAAGTCACAGCTATGATGTAGTAAAAACATAATCATGATTTTGAGCACTGGCACAGAATAAAATGTCTTTGAATCCACGTGTCGTGGTTTAGGCCAAATCGGCTACTGGGGACCTGGGGGACCCCAGATGGGACCGACAGATGCTCCCCTCTACCCCTCTTCAAAGAGAGAGGCAGAGGAGGGAAAAAGAGACTTATGAGTTTAGAAGGAACTAAACTACTTTAATGAAGTATTAATAATAAAATAAAAAGGAAATAATGAAATATATACAAAACTGTATCAAGCTCCCAGGATGACAATCACGACACCAGCTGGCACTGGGGCAGTCCCAGGCTGGACGCAGTGACGGAGGGGAACTGGATTCCAGATCTGCATTCAGGATCGGGATCACAGGCAGACAAACAGAGTCCTCCTCAGACGTCGGCCATTGAAGGAAGAGAGAGCTGACCCTTTGATCCATCAGCTTTTATATTGAGCATGAGGCAGATGGGATGGAATACCCTGTTGGTCAGTTTTGGGTCACCTGTCCCGTCCGCTCCTCCCTGCAGGTGGGACCCCACTATGCTTTTCTGCTTCCGACCCTCCAAAGGGCAAATAACAAAGTTGGTTGGCCTTGGCTGTTATAGCGATAAGTGTAGGCAAGAGTGTCTCTGCATCCCATGCCTGGGCATCAGCTGTAAACATTGGTTTTATCAATCTGAGAGAGTGAACATTGTCTGCACAATATGCTGTTAATGTCAGTAGTTAGAAGAGGCCCAGCTAAGAAGTAAAGTTACTGAACAAAATTGGTCTTGTTTTACCTCAAACCAGGACATTCCACCCCTTATTCCACACCATTCGCATCTTGCTCAGATTACTATTACTTTTATCTATCAAATCTACACACACACAGATATATGTATATGGATTGGTACCAGGAGTGGGGTACCAGGAAAAAGCATCTTTTCACGTCTTCAAAGAAGCACAGCTGGTGTAATAGCATGGGCTTTCCCCTGGAACCAGAAACAGCAGTCCTTGGGTGGTTTCTCCCCTGGAAGGGAACCTCACATTCTCGGCAGCAGACAGCCTTGTTGCTCCAGTGCAGCTACTTTGGTCTTGTTATTTTTAGGTGGAACTAAACAGCCAGATTCTAATTCAAAGCCCTCTGTCCTCTGCCCTCACTGCAACCTTAAGAAAATTTACAAAAGCAGAAGAGACTTTCTCAAAAATGGAATTTAATATCAAAATAATCAAGGTGAAAATAAATAAAGAAAGAAGAGCTTTAAGTAACTAAATATTCTCTACTTAAAGCCCTTCCAAATTGAGTCAGTTGGAACCTTAGAGCATGAAATAAATATTCCTCTACATAGTTTCAAACACCACAATTTTTATTTCTACAGAGTAATTTCTGGAAGTCTCTCTGACACATTCATAATTTGAAACATATCTACTTATAGTATATATGTTTTATAAAAGCAGAAGATGAAAAGGAAAGGGTTAAGTAGACAGCATTGTGTGCCACAAGCAAATGCAGAATAAAGGGGGGAAGTGTGGAAGGAGGTGTAGAAATACAAGTCTGTGTCTGTCAAAACACAAGAATCAGAAATGATTAGAGTCCAAATTACAAGTCTGTCTGTCATGAGGCATGATAGATTTAAAATACAGGAGAAGGCAAATGACAGTTAAAAAACAAGCTGGAAAAACTTTTGCCAAAAAAGAAGAATCAGAGAAAAGTAGCCTGACACAGCCAATCAAATTAAGAGATCTCATCTTGATGGAAAATTGTTTATTGTAAATGAAGGTAAATAACTATCTAGATGAAAACCGGACAATGGAACTTAATGAATGCTCTGAACATCACTGTTTGCTGTATGTATTATTATCACCGAATCCATAGCCAACTAGATTGGAAAGAAGTTCAGAAATTACCCGAAATATTCTGTCCACCTGGACAGAAATTTGTTTGACACAGCATAGTTCATTCACATCTGTGAAGGACACACTCTTTCTGCTAGTGCTCCTTAATATATCATAATAGGCTAACAGTCTTTAAATAAAGTGACACATGAGATAGATATTTTAAAAGATGGGATATCCTAGAAGTTAATTTTCAGTGTGACTGGAAAGGACTCTCACTTCATATCCATCTTTTATATGTGGTCTGCCTTATAAAACACTCAGCTTGCCTTTTATCCAGGTTTCAGGCTATGATGTAAAATAATATTGGCTTTGCAAATAAGTTTGTAGAACAAATACTCACAGAAAAATGAAGCTGAATGTCAAAATTCTATTTCCAATTTAGACTTGCCAAACTGTCAGAATATTTGTTATTTTTCTTAAAACCCCAGCTGCTAAAATCAAGAGAAAGTAGAATAACTTAAACTTTTGTTTAAAGAGATGTTTTAGACACCTTAGAGAGTGAGTAGCCTGAAATTGTGAAATAAGGAATGCAAATTACTCAGAAACAAGAAAGGAAAGAGAAAAAATGCAACATTCATTAAAAAAAAAAACAAACCAAAAACTCAACAACAAACTAAACAAAACCCCCTAAAACCCCACCCGAACAAAACCAACCTTGAATGATTTTTAGGGCAAATTCATTACTTTCTGAACCTTGCTCATCAATTTGGCAACATTTCACATCTGGGGCACTTCAGTAATCTGGGGGAGATCAGGTGAAAATTATTGTATTGAATTTTAAAGAATTATGAGCTAGCTCACAAATTTGAATTGGTGTCCCAGTTCAGATTCTAAATTTGGAGGTTTCCAGATCCAAGATTTTGCTCTGCACTCACCACTAATTTGTGTTGATGCATAAATAAGGCTGAGTGGGAGAGTGGGGGGTCAAAGAAGCAAACTCAACACTATCACCGTGTACTCTGACAAGTTTTCTATCAGCCATTTCGTTCAGCAGCCAACACCAATCTTTTGTACATAGAGGTTGCTGAGAAGAGGTGGCAAAGTTACTCCTCTGGGAACACGATGAGCTATCTTTTAGGCAATGCGTCTCAGTGTACATTTTTTCAACCCCCCCTTTATTGTGACTGGATATCTAACTTTAACCCCAAAGGGTATGTTTCCATTCTACCTGAACCACCTTAAGTGCTGAATATCCTTTAGAGGATAATGCCTCCAGCATTCTTGTCACCTTGTTGAGTCTCATCTACCCTTGCAGTTGACAAATTAGTAGATAATGATATTTCCTGAGATTATATCATCCAGTAAGCAATGTTTCAAATTTGCCCTCATCTAATGAAAGCTGAACAAGCTAAGCTGCTTTTGCACTTAATGAAAAATAAAGAAATTTAAGAGATGGTCTATTTATGTTGGTTAATAATGGCCTTCCACTGCCCCTGAAAACAGTCCTCCTCTAAAGCTCTGGAAGAGCTGGTATCTGTAGCAGATGTCTTTTAAAATTACACCAATAGTTTTCGTATATTCACACAGAGTATAAAATGAAACAATTGTGCCTAGAACGGCTTCATCTTGCCAATCTCTAACACCTTGCACATAAGGAAATCCTTTAACAATGGAATGAAGTCCAAACTAAACAGAGCAGAATTGTTTTGAAGGATGGCTCATTTCCTACTTCTGGCTCTTTACTGTTGATTATTTAAGCACTCATTTCACTTCATAAATGGAAACTGAATCACAGTTTACTGCTGGAAAATTATTGGAAATCAGAGTCCATTCGAGTCACAGACATGGCTATTTCCTCTCTGGACAGGAAGACTATGCTCAAATGGTCCTTTCGGGAGCTCTGAATGATAAAAAAACCTGTTTCTAGCCTCTTTCAAAAAGATCTGTGTAGTGTTTTCATATTTCACTTAGAAAAAAAAAAGTCAGGATGTCCCTCTCCAAACATGGATGTTAGAGCAGGAAAAAGGAAAGGTGAATATACATTTTTCTACTTGTCTAGACAGCATAAAGTCTGTTTGCAAATCTGGAACGAGACAGGACCTCTAGCTTCTCACTTCCCTCTTTATAACTTATTCATCTTTATTTATTTTCATTTATATACAAAAGAAGACTGGAAAAGGCAGGTCCGTGGTTGTAGGCACAAGGGACAGTATTTTTGTAACCAATTATTATAATACATTGGAACTCGATGATCTTCAAGGTCCTTTCCAACCTAAACCATTCTATGATTCTATAATTCCTTTCAGCTCATCTAAAAATGCTAACAATTTCCAGATAGAAGCTAAACAATGAACACACACCCACCACCACCCTTTCCCTCTTGCTCTGGAGGGAGGAGAAAGTAGATGGATTTCACTGTTTGTCTTAAAAAGCAGGTGCAGGATATTTGCGATAAGTTCTAAAGTCCAGGGACTGTAGAGGGAGATTTTGAGTCATCCAAAGTTGATATTCTCAGTGAGTCTGAAAGCAGAGGCAACAGAGTTGGATTGGGGAAGCCGACGGAAAACTGTGGCTGCTGGTGGGGTGGACAAGGCAGATACCAGCCATTTCACAAGTACTGCAGGGCTGTAGCTCAGACTATTCAAACCACAGCCATTGCTGGTTGAAGTTGTTTTCTGTGGCACAAGGCACTTGCTGAAATACCAGCTTCTGTGTTCTAGATGTCTACAGTTGTCTAGGCTCCTTCATTACTAGTGGAGAAACACAGGCACTTTTGATAGCACAGTTTAGTTCCTCTTCAATTAGATGACCCTAACAGGCCAGCTGAATTCCATTTTAAAAATACTTTTTTTTTTTTCCTATACAGGGAGCACAGGTTGACTGGCTTAGACATAAGTATTCACACTGAAGACTTCTGAAGTTTTGGACTACTTTAATAGTAAACACTTGTCATGGTACTCCAGACACCCTTTCACAAGTACTGAATAGGGTAAAGTGCTCACTCAGGTCCTTTTCTTCAAAGTTACTTTCTAGTCAGCTGGTTCCCAGCCTCTACTGTTGCATGGGATTACTCTATCCGAGATGCAGGACTTTGAAGTTACCTTGGTTGAACTTCATGAGATTCACGTCATCCCACTTCTCCAGTTTCTAGGGTCCCTCTGAATTGCAGCTCTACTTTCCAGAATATTGACTGTTCCTCCCACATCACTGGGATGATTCCATCTTGCTGAGGGTGCACTCCATCCCATCATCCAGGTCACCAATGAAGATGCTAAAAAGTACTGGTCTCAGTATTGACTCCCTGAGGACACTGGCTGCCTCTTGGACTTCATAGCACTGATCAAAATCCTTTGAGACTGGTCATCCAGGTAATTTTCTATGAACTCACAAGTCCAAATAGCCTCTCTGTATCTTACCCTCTTAGCCATGGAAAATACCTGTTGCTCTTCTCTCCAAGCCATCTGTCTCATTACAGAAGCCAATTAGACTGGTCATGCTTGGTTTGTAAATTCATGCTGTCTGTTCCCAGTTTTTTCATCCTTTCTGTGCCTGGAAATGGCTCCCAGGAGGATATGTTTCATCATTTTTCATCATCTCCCCTGCCCAGCTCCAGCCCTGGGCGTTAGGCACCTCCATGGAGACGGGGATGGACTGGGATGTGGGCCGGTGGATGGGCCTGGCTCGGCAGGGCCCGTGGCTGGGCAGAGGTGGGCTGTGGAGAGCTGGAGAACAGTTCTGCTGCAACATCACTGGGGCAGGGGTTGATGGCCCTGGGGGCTGACATGGTGTGCTGGGCTTGGGCAGGTGGGGGGAGCCCTGGGGAGGCTGGTGGTGCCTTCAGGACCCCAACAAAAGGAAGGACCCCAAATGACCAAAGGGATATTCCATACCATACAACGTCATGCTCAGCAATAGAAGATGGGGGAAGAAGAAGGCAGGGGGTACATTTGGAGTGATGGAGTATTTGCGCAGACTCCAAGATTTGGAGCTAAAGTCATGACCAGGAGAGGAAACCCCATCTATATAAGGTAACAGAAAGGGAGAGAATGAGAATCATCTTTTTGAGTGCTGTTCAAGGGAGAAGTTTGGGTATACTTTGTAGATCAAAGTAATTTCTGTACTGTGACTGAGGTTTAGAAAATCATGGAGGGCATGATCTTCTTGGGCCTGTGATGCTTATTTGTATCTGCCAAGCCACCCTGACATGGAGGACTCGGCCACTCACTTGATCCTGCTGCAACAGATCCCTCCACAGCCTGGGTGGACAGAGAGGAGTCACAGAGTGAGCTTCCCACCTGCTCCCAAACAGCCGTCCAGATCACCATCATGCTTTCCATATGTGCACACACCTCAGGAGGAAAAGCAAAGAAAATTGTCATTCTCGTTTCTACAACTTTTTTTTTTGTTTGTTTATTTGCCACTTGTGATGCATTTCTGCAGAGCAGGTATAAAGAAACCTCTGTTAGCAGTTTCCACAATGTTTCTCTGACAAGTACCTTGAACTAGGCACTCTAGGCAGTCGTTTACTTAATTTGTCCTTGAGATCCATTTCCTGACCTTTCTGCTTTCAGAGAGCAATTCTTCCAAGAAAGGCTGTATATTTTGCATGGCCAGTAGAATTCACTACTCGATATAGAAATAGTGTTTTTGATATAGGAGATTTCAGAAAAATGCAAGAAAAAATAAGCAAATGCCTATGCCTTCCAAGTCCTCAGGATGAGGCAAGAAAAATAGTTAGGGAAAAAAAAATCTTTAAATAAAATGATGAATTCTCTAAATGGAGCATTGTGCCCATCCATAAAACACAGAATCAGACAAGGAAATCTGCTGTTGTCAACACACGTTTGATTCTTGGCATTACTATACTGGGTTTTGGCTCAGATAGAGTTAAATTTCTACATTGTAGCTCCTGTGGTGCTGTGTTTTGGAGTTGTGACCAAAACAGTATTGATAACTAACCAATGTTTTAGTTATTGCTGAGCAGTGCTTTCACAGAGTCAAGGCCTTTTCTGCTCCTCACACCATCTCACCAGCGAGCGGGCCGGGGGTGCACAAGAAGTTGGGAGGAGACACACCCAGGACAGTTGACCACAAATGACCAAAGGTATATTCCACACCATACAACATCATGCTCAGCAACAGAAGATGGGGGAAGAAGAAGGCAGGGGGGACATTCGGAGTGATGGAGTTTGTCTTCCCAAGCAACCATTATGCGTGATGCAGCCCTGCTTTCCTGGAGATGGCTGAGTACCTGCCTGCCCATGGGAAGTTGTGAATGAATTCCTTGCTTTGCTTTGCTTGCACGTGCAGCTTTTGCTTTGCCTGTTAAACTGCTTTTATCTCAACCCAGAAGTTTTCTCACTTTTGCCTTTCCAATTCTCTTCCCCATCCCCACTGGTGGGGGACTGAGCGAGCGGCCGTGTGGGGCTGAGCTGCCTAATGGGGTTAAATCATGACAATTACTAATATCCTGTATTTCCACGCCTTCAGCACAGTGCTCAGAGATCCCAAATGACATGGGATACTTGTTATAACATGTGCAGAAGCACTTTTATCATCTCCTCCCTCCACACCTCCAGTTTAGGAATTTTTTGTCAGATATCAAGGGGATTAGTTTCAAACGCCAAAAGCAGATGTGGGGTTATGAACAAAGCTTTTTCTTTTTTTTTTTTAAAAAAAGGAAATATATAAACCTGCATTTCAGACACCTTAAATAAAGAAATGAGAATCACTTCAAACAATCCCCGTTTTGCAAAGCTATTTAATATTCTAGACTGCTGGTCTGCAGGCGTCCAAATGGAATGCTAATTATCCACTTTCTTCCCCAGCTAAAAGCTTCACAGAGGCTGACAGAAGGAAAGGCACTAGACTGTTGAACAACAATACCATGCTTTCAGTGGGAAAGACAACTATAAAATGTTTCCTGCAGCCTAATTCTTCTAGCATCAGCTGATCCTTTACTAGTCCCTACTTGACACCAATTAATCTCTCCTCTACAGCTTACTATTCCCCGGGGCCTTAGCTGATATTCCTTTACATTATGCTGCGTTTAAGATGGAGGTTGGGAAGAACACATTGAGTCTCAAACACAGTAGAGTGATACATTTAAATTCTCCCTAATCTGGTGAGATATTTGTCATTACAGTCTTTCATTGCCCACCAAAGGTATTTCCAAGATTGCTAGTTCACTGGAATGTCTCCATCATCTTTTCCTTAAAACAAGTGGTGTCCCAACTGAAAAGCAGAGGGAAGCTTCACCTCTTACTGTCCACCAAGCCAAAGAAACACAGAAGTAATTTACTGCACAATTTTTAATGTGCCTTCCCAACTCACTGCCTCTAAGTTTAATTATTTGTTGATGCACAGAGCATAGTTCCGTTCTTCATAACATTATTGAGGATTGCCTCAGAATGAGGAATATTTAGGCAAGGTTTGTCAGGAGGGGTAATATCACCTGATGCGTTTGGAAAACAGTCAAACTTTGGACTTGTCATATCAATAACATTCATGCATGAAAGGTTTTCTTATTGTCTAGCAAAACATGTTAAATCTTTTGAGAATTTCACTTAATTTCACTTGAACCATGGTATTCAAAACAGATTTATTGTTATTGAACAGCTATCAATATCAATATTCTGCAAGAACATTTTTATATACTAACACTCTGGGTTAACATACAGGTTAACATGCATAACATAACATAACATAACATAACATAACATAACATAACATAACATATGACATAACATAATATTTGTAATGATTTTTTTCTATAAAATGCAGGGTTCTTATAGACATTATAGACTTTAAACTCACATTCCAACCATTTGTTACTAAACTTTGTATTTGATGCTTTTGGAGTAAGTGAACTAAGCAGAAGGTAACAGCTCAAAGCTGTCTGTAACCTCTGGAAAGGCAAATTATCATAGCTCATCCTTTAGGTGATAAGTACAAAAAATGGACGCCAAGCCAGTACACGGACCTACTGTCAATGTTTCCTCTGCCTGGAAATGTAAGGGTTTATTTGAACTGAACCCTGTTATATCAGTGCCACTGCCAAGTACTGAGGCTTCAAGAGATGCAGTGATCTGATCTAACAGCTCATGTTCTCTGCAATGAGGAGTTCAGGCTTCTGTCTCCCTTTCTCCTCTTCTGCCTGGTCCTGGCCACACAGTCCCATTTGGTGCGAATACTGAGCTGAGATAACTCACCAGCCTACGAAAAAACCCCAAACATCCTACCAAGAGAAGACCACACCAGAAAAAGAAGGATAATTTTCTATTGGACTATGAAATTGAACTGTTTCTGGAAGAGTTCAGAAAGTGTTCTGACCAATACAAAGAAGGTCATAGGGGTTTGATTCCTGGAGCTGGGAAGAAGGGAAGGAAACATCTGAGAGAGAGAAGTGAATGACAGCCCTGCCCTTTTGGAAAGTACACGCCATTGGGGCCACATAAGCGTTCATCAAAACCCAGGCTAAGGTTGCACAGGGTACAGTGGTTCTTCCCAGAGGTTCAATTAGGCTGTTCTCCAAAGTCCAGTGTATCTCTTTATGTTTTATTTATGATTTTTTTTCTAAATTTACATCTTTTCTGAAAATGCTGATCCCAGGAGATGGGGTTGGGAGTAATCGTGGCAGGAACCTGAGCACATCCTCCTCTTCTCCCCCATTCTCACAGCTGCACAGCTCATTGCAATCATCTGGAGCGTTGAGTGTCTTCACTCTCCTCTTCTGAATCTGTCTGATCTCTCTAGTTCCATCAACTGTGTTAGTTCCTAAGTACAACAGAAATGTCCACTGCTCAAAGTTTTTAAATAATCTTTCCTATACCCAGCCTACAATGGAACATGTGCTTCTATAGGGCTCCCCCTAGCAATGTGCCCACTTTCTTCCAGGTCTTCACAATTTTGTTCTTAAGTGTTTTTTCCTCATTTGCACTGATTCAGCTCTGCTGATTCTGAAAAATAAAAGTATTATTTACACTTCATTTGTATGTGCTCAGTATGGAGAATTGGAACAGCAGCTGAGAAACTGTATTTTGTTTCCTGGCCAATATGGCACGTGTAAAACTTGTGGAGCAGCAGCTGAAAGGCTGTGTTTTTAGTTTTGGGACCAATTTGACATCTTTTAGCAATTTTTTTGGGCAGCAATTCAGAAGACTCAGATTCTTCCCCCACCCCAGACACCAATCTGGTATCTTTCCATCTAAGATTTTTGACACCTTTTGTCTGTGGAAATCAATAAACAAAGCCTGAAAATAATTTTCTTTTCAAAAATAAACTATTATGGAGATTTCTGATATCATTTTTGGCCAATGTGTGACTTTAAAATACAGGGGGTTTGTCTTTCCTTGCCTACGTTATGCTACATTTTTTATACTTCATTTTAAAATTTAATTAGTTTTTCTTCTCATAGAATCATAGTATAGTTTGGGTTAGAAGGGACCTTTACAGGTCTTCTAGTCCAACTCCCCTGCAATGAGCAGGGACATCTTCAACTAGATCAGGTTGCTCAGAGTCCCGTCCAACCTGACCTGGAATGTTTCCAGGGATGGAGCATCTACCACCTCTCTGGGAAACCTGTGCCAGTGTTTCACCACCCTCACAGTAAAAAATTTCTTCCTTCTATCTAGTCTGAATTGACCCTTTTTTAGTTTAAAGCCATTACCCCTTGTCCTATCACAACATGCCCTGCTAAAAAAATTTTTAAATTGAATCTGAGAATGGGTATGTTTCAGCCACATGTTGAAGTGAATGATTAGCAAAATTTTATTACAGAATTTGAAGAGTGATTGCGGAGGCTATTAGGAATTTTTGTTATAAGGCCTCAGATATTTTTCATACACCAGATCCCTTTAACATAGTTTTTTATAAATCTGTTCTTCATGAAAGGTGCCAAACAACAACCTTCTAACAGGAGTTCACTGTTCATCTCTTGACAATCCTCTGCATATTTTTGTCTCCTAGCCACATTTAGGAGATGATAGAGAATATTGCAGTTTCCATATCTGAAAGACTTTGTCCAGCAAAGAATCTAATTCTAGGGTAATATATATAACACAGGCTTCCGCTTATTAGGGACAGGGCTGACAATAACTTTAATTTTATGTGGTTGTCAAGCAGTGCTTTATAACACGGTAATAACATCTTATTTTATTTGATGTGGTCCAGACTAAAACATAAATGGCAGCTAATGGCAACATGCAGGTAGGATTTGAAATCTTTTGCTTCCTAATTTAAACCCATTGAGAACTATCAGACTCATAAGGGGACATTATCTTACATTGAACTACTTAGTAGTTTCTTTGATATGTTGAGGCTTTTTAGCAGTAGCTATTTGGGGGGCATATTGCTGAACTAGGTACGTAACTTGCCTGGCAGTGGTATTTCCCGTGTCCCAGTATAGTCATTCCTATGTGCTTGCAACATATGTAAAGCGAAAGACTGACATTAACAATTCTCTTTGACTGCATTGATTTCATCTGCACTACCAATCTGCAGATAAAAATGTTAAATTCTTTCCAATATTTTTTCAATTCACTCAGATTTTATGTCTCTGCAGAACGTTGGCATACTCAACAAGCATAAATCCAAATAAAGATCCAAATGTTCTTATCCCCTATTTTGGGGGATGAAGAGGAAAGGTAAAATTTTTTCCTAGTCTTACACAGGGGGCAAACAACAGAATCAAAAGCCAATCCTGTACTTGAC